>JADRCH010000168.1:1095635-1108865 GCA_019843965.1 Rhynchomys soricoides
AAGAAAGAAAGAAAGAAAGAAAGAAAGAAAGAAAGAAAGAAAGAAAGAAAGTGAAGGAAGGAAGGAAGGAGAGAGAAAGGGAAGGAAGGAAGAAGAGAAGGAAAGAAGAAAGGAAGGAAGAAAAAGATAGAAAGAGGGTGGTACCCGAGGAGTGGAAACCATGATTTTCCTTGTCCCTCAGACATATACACACTCCTTTGTACATGCATGTGTGTACACATCAACACACATACAAAAATTCAAATCAGACAAAACCAGCTCCTTTCTAAACGATGGAGCAGGTGTATGTGTATCCTATCACTGAGGACAGCAGGAGTTCCCAGAGCTGATGCTCCCGGGAGCAACCATGCATGCTTACTGGCCATCATCATCATACCGAAGATGGTTTGCCCTCTGATCTTTGAATACCTTGCCTATTCATCAGATGTGTCCTCCTTCTAAACCAAAACTAATGAAATGACTATTCTAAGTAGTTGTAAAATTCGGATGAAACCATGGATAATGCGCACTGGGTTTGGCACAGGGACATGTTTGACACATGACTCTGTGAGGCCTATGGATTGTCACTATGTGAATTCTGGTAGCTGGTGAAAGGAAGGAGGGCTGGCATAATGTCTGGGCCAGGCAAAGTTGCCTCTCAGCTATCAAGTAGCATGTGCAGCAGCAATCCAGAAATCCTGACCACTGTCGCTCCCACATGCTAGAACTTTCCATTTCTATGTAATTCTCCATTACATTTCCAATGGAGTATTTAATCCCTGAGATTGGATTTCCTCGCTGGAGGAGACACAGAAAATGCAAGTAAACACCATATTGGAAATCTGTTCAATGAATCGCAGAATTCTTTTCTTATTTGTCATAGAACAAAATTTCTTTGAAGGATGATATTAAATTGTTTACAAGATGGTCAGACTCAACACCTGGGCACAGTACAAAGAGTCCATCCTCTAATGCCTTTAATGGCAACAGGTATTCAACAATAAATCACTTTTTAAACTATCAGCTGCATAATCCTTTATAAAATCTCTGCCCTGGTGTTATCAGTAGGAAGATTTGTGGACCTCACCATAGCACAGGGAAGAAAATCGCCTCCCTGCCCTCTACCACTGATGTGTAAGAATGTCCCACAGGGAACCAGCTGAGGACAGTAATTGCATTACTCTGTATCCCGCAAGCCCTGTTCAACCTCAAATATCAATCCAGGTTGGAGATATACTTCTGCCGGCTCTAACCAGCTTCTAGCTCCATTTTACCTTGCATTCAGAGTCTCCCAGAGGCCAGCTCAGACTTGAGGCTTTCTCACGATCTTGACCCTTGACCAATGAGACACACACATCATTCACTTTCTGTTCTGACTCAAGCTCTATCCTTACTTTAGAGTTCTGGGTAATATACCCACATGACAATGAAGATGAAGACTCAGCAAATTCCAGAGTTCACAGCTTATTCTAGTAGACAGCCAATCTTATTTCAGTGGGAGAGATCACTGTTCCCTCTGACAGTCCTGCCTCACCACATCATTCTGCCTGTTCTATTAATGAATTTTGTTTATATAAAGAAACAACTGTGGAGCCAAGGGAATGAACTAGTCAGTAAGTACATCTCTTGTAAGCCCAAGGGCCTCAGTTCAAGTCCCTGAACCCACATGGGGAAAGCTGGGCATGGTGATATCAATGGAGTCCCATCTTAAGAAATGTCCACTTTCTTTTTTAACACAGAATCTCTCACTAGACTAGGCTAGGCAGGATGGCCAGTGAACCTCAGAGTCCATCTGTCTCTACCTCCCCAGAGCTTGAATAAAAATTATATATGCCATAGTTGACTTTTCCACAGGTGCCAAGATCAGAACTCTGGTCCTAGTGCATGGACCAACTATGCCATCTCCACTGTCCCATGTTTATCATTTTTAAGTTAAGTTTTTATTTCTTTGTTTTTATTACATTTTATTTTATTTCAAGTATGTGTGTGCACTCATGTATGGCATCATGCAGAGCTTAGGGGACAGTTTTCAGAAGTCAGCTTTGTCTTTCTACCATGTAGGCTCTGAGATGAAATGGGTTGTCTTAGGGTTTTCCTGCTGTGAGCAGACACCATGGCCAAGGCAACTCTTATAAGAACAACATTTAATTGTGTCTGGCTTACAGGTTCAGAGGTTCAGTAGATTATCATCAAGGTGGGAGCATGGCAGCATCCAGGCAGGCATGGTGCAGGAGGAGCTGAGAGTTCTACATCTTCATCTGAAGGCTGCTAGCAGAATACTAGATTTAATGTAGCTAGGATGAGGATCTTAAAGACCACACCCACAGTGACACACCTACTCCAACAAGGCCACACCTTCTAATCGTGCCACACCCTGGGCTGAGCATATACAAAACATCACATGGGTGTTGCCACCTCTGAGCCACCTCATCAGTGCCTTTATCCCTGTTTATTGTGGTAAAATAGAGCTCACAGAAAACTTATCTTTGAGTTGTCTTGAAGCATAGAACACAGCACTGTTTATCATGTTAGTAATGTTGTATAGCCATCACATTCACCCTTGACTCTAACTCATCCTTTTGAACTAAGGTTTTGTGGACCATCAAGAAGGAAACACACACCTTCCTCCCATCCCAGCCCCTGGAGTGTTGTAGCCTGTTTTCCCTGTCTGGAAATCTGACTACTCTACTGTAAGGAGAATCACATTTGTTCTCTGCTCCTTGGCTTCTTCTACTTTGTGTTCAAGGTTTATCCATGTCATTCCTAGCATAGATCTTATGGCTCACTAATTTTCCACTGTATGTGTGGACCATGTTTGGTTTATCCAGTCATTTGTGGGTGGACAGTTGAGTAGTTTCTACATCTTGGCCACTAGCAGCATGCTATACCTTAACATAGTAACATCTTTCTGGGCTCCTGGTTTTCTTTTTAACTTTTGTTGTGCAGTTCTGGGGATCAAATGCAGATTCTAGCATCTGCTAAGAAATGTCATCAGTTACCCATGGCCCCAGTTGTAGACTGTCGTTTTCAACTTTGAATATTTTAGAAATAGAATTCATTAATCCTATGGTAGTTCTGTTTATATTTTCTAAGAGTCTATTAAAATTGTATAATACTTGCAAAGTGTTTCTCCAAGAGACAGTGAAGACTTTTTCTGAGAAGCAGCAGGAATGAACCTTATTTTCCTAGACTTTATTTTTTGGTTTGTCTTGTTTTGAGACTGGGTTGCATGTAGTCCAGGCTGGCTTGAGAATCACTATGTAGCTAAATATGACCTTTCATTTCTGATCCTCTTGCCCTATCACCCTTTGTGTATGGTGCTGAGGACTGAACCCAGAACTTCATCCATGCTAAGCAATCATCTATTAGCTGAGCAATATCTCCAGGCTTCATGTTTATTTGTATGATGAAAACTACTTTCATTCTTCTGTGATATTGCAGTGTTTTAAATAATTCACATCTATTTATTCTAAAGTTTCTTAGCAGATGCTTTGGAGATCTGGTTAAAAAGCAGATGCTTTGACCAGAGCATTCACACACACACACACACACACACACACATACTCTCACACACACACACTCACACAGTCACATACACACACATACATTCACATACACACACTTACATACACTCACATACACAAAACACATACAAACTCACATGACACACACTGACATAAACACACATACAAACATTTACATATACAACACACACATATACTCACACACACTTACACACATTCACATACACAATACACATACAAATACATACACCAACATTTACATATAAAATACACATAGAAATACATAAATATACACACACTGACATACACATTCATACATACACAAACACTCATAAACACAATACACACAAAACCACACACACATGCACATACACTCACACCCATACACACACACACACACACACACACACACACACACACACACAGGGTAGGGATCACATTCTGCAGTCCTGCAAATACAGATGGCAAAGGCTTTGTACCTTTCTCTTTCTATTAACTAAAAAGATCGAGTTACTTCCTTTCTTCACTGAAAGAAGCACCAGGAAGCTCAGGGGTGCCGAGTCAGCACAGCTACCTCATCTCCACTGTCACTCAATCACTAATGAGAGAGGAGGATGTTAGAAGCTCTGCTCAGCACTATGGAGCCTAGAGAGACTACGGCGGTCAGCACAGTGCTGAAGAGGGCTACAAAACAGGGTATTCCATCTTAGAAATGCAGCAGAGAAAACGGTAAAACCACTAAATGGGATAGGAAATTCATCTAGTTCATTTGTTCATCTATGCATTCTCAGCAGGTAAAACATTGGTGTGTGTGTGTGTGTGTGTGCGCGCGCACGCGCTACCATGCATGTACACGCATGTGTGCACATGAGTACATGCATACAACAGGTTTAATTATCCATTAGACACCAAACTTTATAAAAGCAATGGAGATACATAAATTAATCAGGAATTCCCTCTACTATCAAAATTTTAAACTAGCAGAGGCATCAATAAATAAATATAAAAAATAACAGTGACATATTGAGTCCTAACAGTCTCCTATAGCACCCAGAAGCATCCTCTTCTGCAGTTCCATGGTCATCCTGCAGAGGGAGGTGCTGTGAGCAGCTGCTGATTAGTATATAGATGTATACACTAGTAAATGCAGAAGATGCATTGCTTGCAAGCCCCTTTCACTCCAAAAGCTACCACCACGTGATGCTATCTACTCAAGGAAAAGAAGCATACACTTAAGCTGAGTCATAGAGGATGGGTATAGCCAAGCAAACTGTGGCTCACCTACAGCCCTACCACTTGAGAGATAGGAGCAGAAAGATTGAGTGTTCAAAACCCATCTGGTTATAGCAAAAGAACCTAGATTCCACACACTGAAAGGGACAAAAGAAGATCAGCAAGAACATGTCTTTGAACAAAACAGTTCTGCAACCATCCTGGCAGGAGTAAAGACATTGTAGATTCTTGCTCCAGTCTCTTTGGCTAGCAGACTATGAAAAGAATGGTTCCCAGAAAAGGTATTGGACTGGCCCCAGAAGTTTCATGCTGTGAGAAAAAAGAACGTTAAAGCTTAGTACCAACTAGTGGGGAGCCTGTCTCCAGAATAGTTCTAACAACTTACCAAATCATCCTGCAAGAGAGAATAGGACAGAGACAATGACACAATGGCGGGATCACACACACCATGATGAACTGCTTAGTTATAATACACCTCTAGGCCTCTCTTGAAATGTAAGCCTTTTTGTCTGGACCATAAATGTGGATGCAGGAGGTCACTGGGCCTCTATTTGGTCTTCTCAATGTGGTCTTACTGAATAAACTTTTCTCTGCTTTTCACTGTGATATGTCTGTGTAACTGAACCTATTGGCCCGGTCCCCACTTATTAGGGTTGAGGGTTACAGGTCTGACCTCAACAATTCTAGTATCAGTCTATTACACTGTCACTAACAAAAGGCACTTCCTGAGATGTGAGCTGCCCTAGAGACAGTGCCATCCATGCAGAACTTGGCACACTGGCCACAGATGTCAATACGCTCAGTAGCCCTGTGATGGCTGCTTCTTCTGGAGGGGAGGAGCATTCTGCTTCATTTGGAAGAAAGGCAGCAGGACAAGCAGGCTGGGTGATATGTGAAGCCTCCTTTACAAGGGCTTTAGACTGTTTCGCATGAAAGAGAAACTCCCGGGACACTGCCACTCTGATAGTCCCACTTAATATTTCAAACTGGCAACCTCCACTTGTTGGAAGGAACCCATTTCAACCTTAGCACATGATGCTCCCATATGCCTAGTAGATGTAGGTGTTGCCTCTGATCATTTCAAATGTTTAACCAACACAGGGATAGAGGGAGTCTGTTGTGTGAGGTAACTCTCCCGCACTTTCTGTAGGTTTCATGTCCCTACAGATATGTCCACAAATTACCAGCAATGACACCTCATAGTGACCTCTGGATTAATTCTCTATTCTGTGCACTCACCTCTTCCAAAGGGCTCCTTACACCTGGTGTGAACTTCCTCCTAATAAAACTCAGCATCTGAGTTCTTAGTCACAACAATCTCAAGAAGACCTTGATGGGAGCACTAGACTCAGACTTCACTGAAGATGACGTGAGATATCAGGAGAGTTTTACATCCCTCATTCTTCAGGAGTCTTGTACCTGCATCAGGAGTCATCACAATGTCTTTCGCGTGACTGACAGTGGGGCTCATCTCAATGCCTTGTCTGCAGTCTCTACCTCTCTCCTCCCCTGTATTCCATGTTCCTTTCATCTATTTCCTTCTATTGCTCTTCTTTAAACTCTTAGGAATATCTTACTCAATGTGGTTAGCTACTTTTCTATTGCTGTGGTGAAACACCATGACTAAAAGCAACCTATAAAAGAAAGGAGTTAGTTAGGATTATGGTTTCAAAGGAGATCCACAATGAGGAGGAATCCAAGGCAGCAGAAGGCTGGAGCAGAGAGCTGGCTGGTCACAATTCATTGACATACCAGGAAATAGTGAAGAGGAATTGGAGAAATTCTATCAACTTCCAAATCCCACCCTCGATGACGTATTTCCTAAAGCAAAGCCCCACCTCCAAAGGTTCCATGGACTCTCCAAACAGCACCAGCAATTGGGGCAGAGTGACCCAACACATGAGTCAATGGGTGACTCATGTGGGACATTTCTAATTCAATCCACCCTAGGCCAAGAGGTGCTGTTTTTCCTTTATCAGTTAGACAATAAGTACATGTGAGAGGAGCAAATGCCAAAGTTAAACTTCATTGAACAGTATTGAAATACACTGACTTTAGTGAATATACAGCTATGTTTAGCTTATTTTTCTATGGTTCTCTTCATTCTGTTCCTCTCCCTGTCTATATTGACTTTACCTGTAGGCATGTGACAAGGGGACTACAGCAACTGTGACTGTCAACCCATAGACAAGAACCCTCACTGAAGTGCAAGGAGTCCCTTCTTAGATCCTTTTGGGGGTGAAAAATGGCATATGTCTCTAGCAAAGGACATTTATGTCTTATCTGTGTTCCATTCTCATTCCTAAAACAACCCTTGTGGGTTAGGATGATGTCATAGCTCAGGAAAGCAGAGCTCTGGCTTCCTGAGGGCTATGTGAACATTGGATCAAGGGTTGGGTCATAAGACACAGAAACCAAACCTACTTCATATTCTATAAATAACTTTTAAAGCTTCTTTTTTTTTTTTTTGCTAGCACTTATAAATTATACCCCATTGTTTTCATTATGACATTTTCGTACATGTCCATCATTAATTTTGATTACATTCACTCTGCCTTTCCTCTCTTGTCCCACTTTTGCTCTCAGTGGCCCTCTTCCTCTCACCTGACAGATAACATACACCCCCACTGGTATAACAGCAGTATAGCAAGTTCAGAGTTAACATGGCATTCTGACTGGATTTGAGACCATCTCACTGGATAGAATTCACTTCTACTAACGTATACCTGGTTTGTAAATAGCTTTTGTAAGAAAAAAAAAACACTTTTAGTAATAAACAATATTTTGAAGAGGGATTGCATGCTCCAGGGAACAGCAACAATAACTGGTTTGGCACTTGGGAGACAGAGGCAGGTGAAGAAGCTCTGTGAGTTCAAGCCAAAGCTACATAATAAAGCAGACAAAGATAAAATAGTTTTACAGGGAAGTTTGCTGACCACTGGTTTAAGTCCAGGTGAAGCTATTGCTGTGTGGATATAGACTTTGTATACTACCTGACTACTGTGTAATGCCAAACAAACAACAGCAGCAGCAGCAGCAGCAGCAGCAGCAGCAGCAGCAACAACAAAAGATGTCAACAGCAAACCATAATAGCAGCATCTACCCCTCGAGTTAATCAGCAGGCATACGTTAACTTAAAGATCTCTTTGGTAGAATATCCTTTGTGTGTTATAAGGTTCAATTTTATTTTGTTTCATAAAATGATCAAGACAATAAATAGCTTTTTTCCTGGAAATATAAAATATGTAAGACTCTATATGAACCTTCTCAATGTTCACTTATTATATTGACTCCTACAGTGAAGCTCCCAAGTTTTATGTTTCTACCTACAGTTCTTTGGAGAACCTTTTCTCCAAAGAACGAAGATATTAATCTTCAACTCTACATTGCTGAGACAGTGTCAAGGGGGTTTGACAGTGATAGACAAGGCAGGCAGTTCTCATCATGTGTTTGGCAAAAGCAGCATCAGGATACCGGGGGTATTGTTCAGTGGGTGTTACACTTGCTTCACAAGCTTTGAGGTCTACATTTGAATCCCCAGTGCTCATGTAAAATGCTCAGCAGCTACATATCTTATAACCCATTCAGGGCAAGGACAGACAGATGCCAAAAGCCCACTGGCCAGTTAGCCTAGCAGAAAAGGTAAGCTTCCAGTTCACCTTATCTCAACACAACAAGACAGAGAAGGATAAAGGAAGACAATCCATGTTCTACACCAGCCACACACACACACACACACACACACCAAGCCTCAGCTGAAGGCGGCATTAGAGAGACACAGTTACCTTGAAGACTACTCTAAGAATACTTCAGGTTAGAGCAGTAAACAATGGCGAGGTCAGCCACCCTTATTCAGCAAACAATAAAGGTCACACAGGACACATGTGATAAAGGACAGTACTATTCACAGAATCGTCTCATTACCTTCACTTTCAAAGACAGTCTGTGATATAATACCAGGGAATAAACTAATACTCTTCCATGGATCTAAGTGACCCATTTATAAGGTGACCCAATAATGGGTCATTTCATTACTGACATCAGATCACCTTGCAGTAACACACGTTTTTTCTTCATGACTACAATAACAGATGGAGGGAAGAGAAAAACATCAAATACATGCCCATCTAGAGACTGACATCTAGGAAAACTGGTAACTTAACAAAAGATTCTCTCCCTAGGTGGCTTGAGTCTGAATACAGCTGTGCATTGTCTTAAGTGAAATTTCTTTGACAGAGACCTACTCTGTTTGGAACAGCAGGGCACCAACCTGAGGGCTTCAGACAGCCCAATCAAATGGTATTATTATGCCAATGGTGGCATGGATCTCTCTGGGTTAGGAGCAAAGGAGAATGGCCTGCAGAGGAATGCCTGTACAGAGTGAGACAAGGCACTTAGCCTGTGAACCCTTCAAATAGATTTAACACCCCAAATATTCTAAAGTAGGGATGGCAGGGTACACCTTCCATGCCCTCCAATTGTTTGTAAATGCCAAGGTCCAGCCTCAAACTCTCCTTTCTTATCCATGTCAAATAGTATTGCTTTCCTTAATTATCTACGTACTTTGAATATGTTTACATGTGTGCATGCACAGTGGAGGTTAGAGGTCAGCATCTGGTCATTACTCAGGAGTCACCCACCTAAGTTCCTGAGACAGAGTCTCTCACTGGCCTGAAACTTCCAAGTTGCATAGACTATCTGGCCAGCAAGCCCCAAGCTTCCACATGTCTCTATCTCCTCAGATAAGGATTAAAGGTATAACCACAATGCCTGATGATTTTACTTGGGTTCTGGGGCTTGAACAGAGGTCCCCATGCTTACAAGGAGAGCACACTGCCCCTACTACTGATTTATACTGTATTAGCAAGTGTGACTTCTGGGATTCTTTATTGATACAGCAGGAGGCCAACAAATTCTCCTCTTGCTTCAGCAGCTGGAAATGCATTCATTCCATGTACACATGATGCTTCTAGTCTTTTTACTGAGGCCACAAGACTATTGGCATGTTACCATCTACAAGTCTCTACAGGAAATGAAAGGACGGGCAAGAAGGCAGTGTCAACAGCATCCGTTTCATGTTTCATGAACACACGGGCTTCCCCTAAAGCATTTCCATCGAAATTTGTTTTTATGTCTCTGTGGATGAGAGGGTCACTGCTCCTGACTGTCCTCTTCTCTACAGTTCTATTCAAACACAAGCTAGGGGTCAGCCAGATGGCTCCCTGGGTAAAAGTGTGCTGCAGGATATTTGATCACACTGTGAACTCTAAGATTGTGTTACTTACTGAAAAAAAACCAACTCATTCTAGTTGTGTCGTGGCTCAACCCTTAGCACACACTTTTAATCCCTAACAATGAAGATACAATTATATTGTAGATGGAAGCACCCATGTTTGAAAGTAATGTCTAATTGAGTGGTAGACAAAGTGACAAATCAGACAAAGATTTGACAGAATATGATATGTTCAATTTTCAAGAGAAAAGGGAAAGAGAGGAGGCAGTTTTTACTGGGACAGTAGTACACAGACAGGTTTCAGAGAGATAATAAGCTAGAAATAGATGAAGATAGAATGAGCCAGAGAATTAGAAGGAGCCGGAAGATTAGAACAGTTTGCCAGAATTAGTTTGAAGCCAAGAAGGGCAATTCAATGCGAAGCCAGATTGAATCAGTCAGCTTGGAGAGGAGTTTGAACCAAAACAGCTGAATTTAACCAGCTAGTCAGAGTTCAGAAAGAGCTAGAAAGGGTGAGCATATTTAGCAGGAAGTCTCAGAAGCTGAAATCATTCTAGGCATACATTAGAATAAAGGAGGCTAGGAGCTTCTAGGACTCGGCCTAGGTTAGCAGACAAAGACAGTAAGCCTTTGAGACAACAATTACATCCAGTAAATAAAAGTTACAATTACAAATGTGCTTGATGCCAATCTGATTACCTTAGTCAGCTCTCTAGAATCCACATGGACCCTCACAAGTTGTCCTCTGACTTCCACAAAGGCACTGAGGCATGTACATGTACACACACACACACACACACACACACACACACACACACACATACACACACGCTAAATAAGTAAGGAAATAGGTTTTTAACCACATATTCTATCCTGTTGTGCCCATACAGATTCTTGACTTTGGTTTAGTCATAAACTTGCTTTGGCCGGTGTGATGTCAGGGGATATGGTGAAAGGGCTTAGCTTATAAGACACTTTTAGAATAGGAGAGCAATCTTACTCATCTATGACTCATAGAACATGTCCCCAGAAAGACCTGGTCTATGAAATGCACATGATTCCAGGGACAGATTTCTGACTGATCCCTCATCCCACAGCTGGGAGTCTGATACCCAAATGTGACTAGCCAGACCACACTCACAGTGATTCAAACATATAGATCCATAGGGAAAAAAGCACATGAGTAATTACCTTTTAGCATGGTTTCTTACACAGCACCATAGTGTCAGTAACTGACTGGCACATCCTTTTATGCATGCAACTGTGTGCATAGCTGCTCTCAGTCTAAATGATGTTAGAAAGGCAAACACACAGCTAAGACCCAAAAGACTGATAAACCAATATAATTTCCCCATTTAAATTCACACTTTACACAGAATTCTAAGATAGCATTCCTTTATCCTGATATTATGTTCTCCGGATGCCTCTGAAACCATTTTTCTCTGACACGTGCTTTCTTTCCATCAGAGTCTGGGCATAAGGATCTGTGCTCTTTAATGTACCTTCACTATCCAAGGAACAAATGTTTAACCTGTCAAGGATAACTGCAATTAATAAGCAGTAATTAGTGTTTGTTGTATTAATTTGTGAGCACTTACAAGGTTTTAGAAAGTGTTCTCAAAGCTTATGTTTGTAATGTTATAGAACCTTGTCTTGGTTGCTGTTCTGTTGCTGTGAAAAGACACAAGGCAACTCTTACAAAAGAAATCATTTCTTTGTGAGCTTGCTTACTGGTTCAAAGGATTAGGCCATGATCATTATCATGGCAGAAAGCTTGGCAGCAGACAGGCATGGGGCTGGGAGCTCTACACCCCTATCCATAGGCAGCAAGCAGAAGTGAGACATGGGCCTGGAGTGGGCTTTGCAAAGCTTACTCCCAGTGACACACTTCTTCTGAGGCCATACCTTCTAATCTTTACCAAACAGTTCTATTAAATATTCAAACGCATGAGCTTGTAGGGGACATTCTTACTGAAACTACCACAGATTTTTATGGGCTATGTCTTGGAAGACCACACAACTTATTATCACCTTATATGATGGATAAATAGTGTGTCACTTAACTGGAACCAGTCAGCTATTGGCAGAACCACAATATACCAGCAGTGGTTTCCGGACAAGTCTTCCTCAGGGTCAAGAGTTTTATGTAAATTATTTTATGAGGGTCATGTGTGAACCACACCTCTAACCAATGCAAAACAAGAACTCCTATATTTTAACATCTTTCGGTAATCATACCTTTGGGGTAACTTTGTGGGTGGTTTATGCATCTGTACATGTCCGTGACACACCACATGGGCACATGTAGAGGCCAGTGGCTGATGTCAGAATGTCCTCATCTATTGTTGGCCCTTTTTTTGAGACAGTCTCAGTGAACCTCAGGTTCATTTTTCAGCTAGTGTAGCTGCCCAGCAAGATCTCCCCATTCCTACCACACCACCTCCCCAGCATTGAGACTGAAAAAGCACGCTGTTCTAAGTGGTGTTTTACATGGCTACTAGGATCCAATCACACTAAGCCAGTGCCTCCAGGTCAGACATCTTAGTTTTGTCAACTCATACACTTCTATAAGATTCTTTGGCAAGAGACGACATTCATTGCATTGCTGTGATTCAGTGATCAACACACCTCTGTGCCTCATCCGGCCCTGTCCATTCCAACAACTACAAAGGCCTTCATTTTTCTTCTTACTCCAAACTCATTTCACATCTGAACCCCTTACAATACCACCTTGTCATGCCTGTGGTCTGCCCTGTCAACACAAACAACTCATATTAGAAACACATGGTTTGTTTAGAGGAGACATTTTAATGCCACACCTACAGAGACTTGTCCTACAACTGCTTTGAGATTCCACTTTGAAAGATTCCACACATCCTCAGTGCACTTTCTAGCAACACATTGGCAAAGGCAGTCAAATTGGACGGGAGAATTTCTCAGAAACTCCCTTTTGGATGCTAATTCCAAAAGATTCATCAGATAAGCCTCAACAGCTTCAAGGAAATATATCCCTCCCAATTTACCCCCAAAGTTAGTTCTAGAAAGCTTGGGCTATACAATGAGCCTTGGAGGTGAGGTGCTACTACCAGGCTAATGGCTAATGTGTGCCCTACATCAACAGGCATGGCCCTACACTCAGAGTGATGACATGCTATACTGTGACTTTGTGTTTCTATTCTGGTTTGCTGAAGTGCTGTCCATCCCAGTATATCCGTGTGTGTGTGTGTGTGTGTGTGTGTGTGTGTGTGTGTGTGTGTGTGT
>JADRCH010000168.1:1112286-1126855 GCA_019843965.1 Rhynchomys soricoides
CATATACATACACACTCATACACATATATACACATACACACACATACACACACCTCCTCCATATGAACACACACTCGCACATGCACTTGTAAAAGAAAAGAAAGGCTTTTAGTGGAAAGAACAAGATGAAGGCAGAAGAGACCCAGCACCTCTTACTGGGACATTCCTATAGCAGAGGGACAAAGACGATGTCTGACACTACGGATAACTGAAGCAGAGCTACCACCTATCAGCCCACAGGTGACCCCAAACTGCTTTGTGCTGCAGGTACTTTTATAACTACAATAAGCTTCCTGGCTCCGGGGCACTGGGAGAAAGAAAGAAAAGCTTTTCAATGGGAAACAACCCAGAGTTTTAAGTCAACCCAGGTGCTGATCCTCAGATGCCCCCACTGCTACCCACACTGGTGATCAACCCAGTGGGCAAAAGCTTTGAGGCATAACACTACCACCCGGAAAAATGAAATCAAGGGCCATTTCTAACCTACAGCATCCAACTGAAAAATGGGCATCGGGGACATTAGATTTTCATGTCTCTAGCCTGCAAGTGGTGTCTACACAGACCAGGTCTTTACAGCTGTGGTGAGCAAAGGATGCTGATATGGGTGTGGTGTTGCTGGGCTATCCAAGAGTACTGTCATGGTACATAATGGGTGTTTTTCTCAGAATGAGACAGGCAATGTGATGCATGCAGAACAGAAGCTTGGACAATGGAGGTACAGACACTGAGCCAGACTATGCTAGCAGCCAACAACAACAGGAAGCAGCAATTAGTAGAGAGCCTTCTGGAGCTGTGGTTCCCAACCTGTGGGTCTTCTCGACACCTTTGGGTTTGATGACTGTTTCACAAGGGTAACCTAAGACCATCTGCATATCAGATATTTACATTATGATTCATAACAGTAGAAAAATTACAATTAGGAAGTAGCAACTAAATCATTTTATGGTGAAGGGGTCACTACAACATGAGGAATTACATTAAAGGGTCACTAGAGCACTAGAGCATTAAGGGTCATTAAAGCACTAGGAAAGGTTGAGAACCACTGCTCTAGAATCTCCAGGGGTGAGACCTGAAGATATATCAACTGTGGCATTAGCTTAGGAGATGGGAACCTCACAGTGTGATAGAAGAGATGCCTGCTGTGTAAAGCACTGAGTTTTCGATCATTTTTAGCACAACAACAGAGCATAATCTCCATGACTCCTGGGGACTTGGTTTTGAGTCTACCTGCTTATATCATTAGAAATGATGAGCATGCAGCCTAGCATCACAGAAGCCTTTGTACCCTGGACCAAGCACTCTGCTGAGCATTTGGGCTGATGAGTTCTCCAGAAATCATAGCATCATTTCCCATGTCACTGCTCAGCTCCAGACTATGCTATGTGCGAGAGAATATGCCATTGCTGTCCCTAGCAGCATGTTGACACTCCTCCCCAGGACACCAATCTGAACTAGGCCAAGACAGCATTATCATGAATTCCAAAAGAAATGTGCATTGTGAGATAATTCTTGATGAACAGAATCAGCTTCTTATTTCCCCCTTCTGAGCCACACACATTAGAATAGCCTGACTCTCCATGTACAGCAAGACTGCCAAGAGTCTTCTAGCAACTGACAAATCATGCATCACAAATGTCTTATGTTTAAAACAAATGACCGCCTTCCACCACCCTGCCTCCCACCAGGTCTCATCAGACATACAATAATTCCCCAACAACTTAAAAATGGAGGTTGTTCCCAATAGACTCAAAAAAAATCGCTCAACGTGTAAGAAGGAGAAAGAGTGAGCCACAGGCTGTTGCATCTCTTCAGTATGACTCGAGCTCCTTCTTAGCATCTGCATTTCTTTCTTCAAGAGATAAAAACAGATTAAGTTGCAAATCTAGGAAGGAACAAGATAGCTGTGATTATTTTTTTTTGGAAAGAAAAGTCATAACTCCAAGTACCAGTCCATTGTTTGGGGGAACCAAACACCTCTCTTACGCAATTCAGGATCTGCTACCTGGGCAATGGTATCGCCCACATGGGCTGGGGCTTCCTAAACCAAGTAACAACTAAGGCAATCACCCCAAAGATATGCTGTCAAGGGAAGTGAGCCTTCTACAGGACCCTGACTGGGCTAGTTAGTTTTAACCATCAACTTGATACAAGCTAGAATCAGCAGGAGATAAAGTCTTAAGGCAGAATTATCTAGAACAGGTCAGCCTACAGCCATGGTATTTCAGAGAGAACTTCAAGGACTTAGGGATTTTAAAATGCAAAATAGAAGTTTTTGTCAAGTGGAAGCCATGATCAAAATCAGCTTGAGATTTCCACTTTTGCACATTTCCTGTACTGAGTCCTGTAACTCAGGGTCTTTTGACCTTGACTCCTATTAGCATAATGATTGGACAGCACGTTCCAGAGTCCATCTGAATTGGTACTGGGGCTAGGGTTCTTTTCTTTCCTTCCTTTTAAAAAATATTTCTTTTCTTTTTTTGTAATATAATTACATCATTTCTCCCTCCCCCTTCTCTCTAATCCCTCCCACATGCCCCTCCTCACTCTCTTTCAAATTCATTGCCTCTTTTTTTCATTAACTGTTGCTACATATATGTATATGACAATAATTATGTATATGTAAAATCTATATATCGACAACTATATAGATTTTATATATTTATATACATATACAATCTTATGTATCTTGTATATAAGATCACATACACACACACACACACACACACTCACACACACACACACACACACATATATAATCTTAGCACCTGTATAGAAATCAGAGGACAACCTCAGGTATGGGTTCACCTTCCACCTTGTTCACAGTAGTGCATGCCAGGGAAGTTGGGCCTGTGATCCTCCAGTGATTCTCCTATGTCCATCTCCTCTATCACTGTCACAAGAGCATGGGGATCATAGATGTTCACTGTGACATCCAGATTTTCTAGGCTCTGGGGACCTAGATCCAGTCCTCCTGCTTGCCAGCCAAGTACTTTTCCCACAGAGTTAATTCTCCAGCCCGGACTTTTGGTACTTATTTCTTTTTGTCTGTCTGTCTGGACTGAAGCAAATTCGATTCTATGGGCCCAGACAGCTTTGCTGCTTTTCTGGCTTCTCACCAGTTGGTAGACATTTGCATTGTTTACAGTATGGGCTGTTTTCAAGGAGGCTGCCAGGAACCAGGATCAGTGGTCTCCTGGAGTTGAGGCTGGGGACAGAGATGGATTGCAAACAGACAGGAAGGAGCTCCCTTGGAGCACGAACAGAATTCTAAAATTAGACTGTAAATTTTCTGGAGATAATTGAATTGTGAAATGAAAACATGTGGATTTTATGTTATGTAAATTATACCTCTATAAAGCTGTTTTAAAACCTGCTGGATATTACCTTATTTTCAACATGGCACCACTTGGCTCTCAGAGCAGACATTTATATCTTAAGCTCCAAGGGCCCTTCTTAATGTTGCAGTATGACAGCATAGACAGGAAATTAGTCTTACACTTAAGGGGTAAGTTCTAGATGGACCATTCCACATATACTCTCTCTATATATCAAAATGTAGTACATGTGCTTGTCTGTCAATTAAAAACAATATTAATTCCTTAAAGAGAGAAAGAAGAGAACAGATACCGTTGTCTGAAAAATAAACCAGTTTCCTAAATAGAGGGCGTAAGAAGCTGGAAGTTGTCCTACAAAAGTAGGGCATAGTTTGGTATCTAAGAGGAAGGTTCTAGAAGACTCAGTACGACGTGTTTAAATTCTGGACACAGTAAGCTGGGATTATGTAGGCTGACACTCAGAGGAGGAGGGAAGATGTTAGATGGTATCAAAAACTCAGGGTTGTCCAATATAAAATGGAGCCAAAAGGCCAGATTCGCCCCCTTCACCCTGCAAACACACACCAGAAAAAAAATCCGCTCATCTGATAGAACGGTGACTCTGAGTCTCCAGGAGACTCTTTCCCATCCTGCTTTATGGTTACATGTAGGCCATGTGACCTGTTCTGCACAGCAAATTGTGAACAGAACTGATATACTAGATCTGACCTATAAGACTGCCGCCAAGACTCATAGTTTTCTTTCTCCTCCTTCTGTCTGCTGTCTGGATGGGCCCAGAATGACTCAGAAGCCATAAAACTACAGAAGCTGAAGAGGGAAGGAGCTGGAATCTCTCTTCAGAGCATCAGCTGCTGATTTTGCAAGAGGTAGACACACACTCTGATGCTGTTGAGCCCTTGAGATCCTGGCAAGCATTTTTCACTGCTTTAACTAATTCTGAGTTGACATTCAGTGTAAAAATTCAATACATTGATCATCTCATGTTACTTTCCTTACAAAGGTTCCTGGGAGATAGCACCAGAATCACTCCTGCCAGTGTTTGTCTATAGAGGATACTAAGGTCCAGGGAATCTAGTAACTTGCCCCAAATCACAAAGCAAATAACTGTCATGGGCAGGATTCATAGAAAAGGTTCAGACCTGCAGTCTTTACTCTTAGGCAGTAGGACATGGCTTGAATCCATAAATCCCACACACTGAACGCATGCTGCATGATCTCACATGTGACACACAGTTGTCTCATCTACCTCCTACATTGACATTGGTGTCCCAACTTGAATCTCCATTTGAAATTCCCTGCACACACCCAAGGGAGCAAGGATGCTACAGCAGCTCATGAGGACATTATTCCCAGGAGGGCCAGAGTCACAAGGGTCCTGAGCACAGTCAAGGTTCTGGAGAGAGTCCCTCAGTCTACTGATTCTGAAAAAGGAAACCCAACCATGAGTGATTTCTAAGCTCAACCTTTTTTTTTTCTTTACAAGCAGGGACACCAGGCTTAGAAAGGGCAAGCCTAGACCAAGGTCGAAACTCACTCTCAGGTAATAATTAGGAGATCGGTGAACAACTACAATTATACAGATCAGGCAAAAGTAACAGACTTTGAATCTGAGACAAACATGATTATCAACCTTTGTATCAAATTCAGAAAGTGGAAACAACAATGTCTTAAAATGAAGGTAGGAAAGAGGCTGAGGGGGAGGGGCAGAGAACAAGAGTGTTTAGGGAGCTGATACGTCAGAGGGAAAATGACCATCTTTTGAGCTCATCGAGACAGATAGTTCTATGCAGGAGAAGTCCCCAACAGATATCTCTGCACCAGCCCCCAGAAGACTTAAAGGGACAGAGATTCAGGCATCAGCTTATGTCTGACCAGATAGGAGTTTAAAATTCAAGTACCGGACTGGGAGAGTGGCTCAATTGATAGAGTGCTTGCCTAGCACTCTGGAAGCTCTGGGTTTGATTCCTAGCACCTCATAGATCAACTGGCCATCCAGTATCGGGGAGATGGGGATAGGAGGATCAGAACTTCAAGAGCTCCTTATCTGCATGGTGAGTTTGAGGTCAGCCTTGGCAATGTGAAAGCCTGTCTCAAAAAAATCAAACAAAAGAGAGGCAGGTTTATCCACTGTTGTGGTGGGGGCTGGAAATATGTGTTAGTCAGTAGAGTGAATATCTAACAAGCATGAGGCTCTGGCTTGATCCCCAGCCCCATATAAACTAGGCTTGGTGGTACACACCTATAATCTCAGCTCTTAAGAGGTAGAGATAGAAGTATCAAGGGTTCAAGGTCATTGTTATATACACAGTTGAGTTTGAGGCCAACGTAAACAATATGAGACCGTATTTCAAAACAAGCAAATGAAAACCAGGTCAATACATTGTTGGAGTTAATTTCCTAGAGTAATTAACAGATATTATGGGTCTAACAATGCCTTAATAGTTGTTTCAAGAAGGAAAGACAGGGGGAAGGGAGGAAGGGGCAGTATAAGCTCCATGCAATTCTGGGTGTATGCCTTTCCTGTCAGAGGGCAGATCTTTCTAATAACTTCTTTCAGGTCAGGACTCATGCTGCTGTTCAGAACACTTTAATTATGAGGAAATGAAATGGGGCCACTGTGCTACACGTGTAGGAAACAAATCCGACAAGTGCAACAGTCACAGCATCTTGGGTTTTAATTATGAGGAAGTGGAGCTCTCAGAGAACACTCCCAAACCAGAGCAATCAACCCCACACCAGGCTTCGGCATCCGGCCACGGCAGCATGCTTTATTCCAGGGCTGGCACAGTCATCAGCTTCCAGGAGTGGCCAGCCCGGCCCTGCATGTCTCACTGCTCCTGCTGACAAGACCAAAAGAGACTGAGGGGGCATGCATGACTGGGACTTGGGTTTTGGTTACTGGGCAATAAAACTTACCAAAAGAGCAGAGCACAGCCTACAAGCATTACTATAGCTAAAGAAATCTATTTTATCGGCTACCTTTGAATGCATGCATAAGGGAGGTGCGTGTGTGCGTGTGTGTGTGTGTGTGTGTGTGTGTGTGTACACTCAAGCACATGCAGATGCACACATCCTGTGTATGTGCAAGTATTCATCATGTATGTGTGTACATGTATTTTGTAGCTAGAAGTCAACAACCGAGTTTTCCTCAGTTGCTTCCCACCTTGTTTTTGAGGCAATGTTTGTCTCTCAGTGAACCTGTAGCTTAGTGAGACCATCAGACAAACTGGCCACAGTCCTAGTGATCCTTCTGCCTCTGCCATCTTGGCACTAAGGTTACAAATGTGCACACTCCCCACCCCCTAGGATTTACATAGGTTCTGGTGATTGAACTTGGGCTCTCGTGTGTGGGGGGCAAGGACTTTTCAGCTCAGTCATGCCCCACCTTCAGGCTGCTTTTAATAAAACCAAATTCACACACTCGAGCCGTGAACTTCTTACTTAATGATTAAGATATCATACACACATTGATACTCTGACTCCTACCATTGTCCTCCAGGGAGAGAGGAAATCCCGGGTGCAGAGGACCACACCAACAGGGGTGGTTGTTCCCACAAAGCCATTTCTGGAAGTAGGAAGTGGGAAAGGGGAAGCCAGCTCCTATTAGGTAAGAAATTCTCGTAGCTATCAGCATTTTGGAATTCTGATAGCAGCCTAACAAGGAAACCCCTGCTTGAACACATTGCAGAAGAAAAAACAGACGAAGAAATGATTTGCAGAACTTGACCAAGGTCCAGTTGCTAACAACTGGCTTGAACAAATGATAAAACTGGAACTGAAGTGCTAGGAAACTCTGAAACTCTGAAAGTAGAGCTCCACCTTGGAATAGGAGGTACATTCACCATTGTGAGCATCAAAGTCCGGGGTCCCACCCTGTACCTCAGGACACTCCAGTTTTTAACTGCATAAGAACACTTAAGAATGTTTTACAAGCCTGGTGTTTGGGCCACCTGGAATTCAAATGTAACTCTTATTTTACTTGGCTTTGTTAACTGGGGCAGGTTCCTGAGGACGGCTGAATCTCAGGTTCTTTTATAATGCTCAAACAGCCCCTCCACTACACGGCTGCTCCAGCCCTGAAGTTCATGATGCCTGTAAATCTTGGAACCTACAATAGAAACTCAATAGGTACTGAATATTTTATGAGAACAAAATGAATCTGAGATGATTGTTTTGAACTCCAGACACACTGTAAATTCATGCGCACCCAGCACGAGGTGTGAGTGGTGGCAGAGGAGGCCGAGGTCTCTCAGAGCATTGCAGTATTTGTTACAGGTACAAAGCAGTGAAATTTGCTGTTCACCGAGATTCTTCTAAACCTGCCAATCTTGTCTTATCCCTCACTCCCGTGTCTGCTATCTTAAGAAAGAATGTGCATACAAACTTCTTGAAGATGCTAAGACCTACACTACACAGATCCTTCCTTTGACACCGCCCTCACTCCTGAATCCTCAGAGACTCCAAGCTGGATCACTTGCTAGGAGAAACAGTGATTCAGACACACTTCATTGGGTTGCAGGTGTTGCTAGGTGGCAGAGGGCAAGCTTAGCATGCACAAAGGAATCCATTACCTTTCTCACTGCTGAGACTAAGAACCTGACAGGAAGAGAGATGAGGGAGGAAGGGCTTGCTTTGGCTCACAGTCCATGGTGGAGGGAGCTGGTCACATTGTATCCATACTCAGGAAGCAGCGAGCAGACAGGAAATGAGGCCCAGCCTGTGATTCATGTCTCCTAGTGAAGGTCCACCTCCCAAAGATTCAATGACTTCCCAGAGCATCCTAGTCGCCTGGGTACCCAGAGTTCAAACACGCAAGCGCCTGAGTGACATGTTACTTTCAAACCCTAACAACAGGGCTCTGCTGGCGTCGCTGGCAAAGTGAAACAAGCCTTCACATTTTAATTGTATTGTTTCCTGTGATGGCCACTGACGATAAGAAGAAAGGCCTCTGCCACTGTGGCAGTGAGGATGCTACTAACATCCCTTTCCATTATGGGAGAATGTCATAGCAATGGCAGAACAGTGAACAGTGGTGGTTTGTTTTCACCAGGTTTGGGGACTTTTTTTAAAAAAATGCATGTTTAATTCTAGATGAATGAAGTTTTTCTTCCTTTTTATTTTCTTTTATATAACAGATGCAATATTCCTTTAAAATGGGTTTTAAATGAAATAGAATTGCCTCCATTCCCCCTCCTTTTCCTCCCTCTAGCCTCTCCCAGCTTCTGAGGCTCCAAACACTTCCATGTCTTTTCCCCACTCTCAGTCCAATAACCTTTTTTTTTCTTATCATCAATGTTACATGTGTGCGCATGTTCATTTGTGTGTGTGTATGTGTGTATACACATATATGAATACAACCTGCTGAGTCTGTTTTTTGTTGTAGTTTTGTATGTGGTTTCAGGACTAACCACTCTGTACTGGCCAACAGGAAAAGACCCCTAGATAGCCAAAGCATTCCTGAGCATAAAGAATACTTGAGAGGTTGATAATTCCAGACTTCAAGAGAAATTAAAGAGCTATAGTAATGTGAACCACATGGTTCTGGCACCAAAGCAGCCGTGCGGATGAACAGAACAGAAGACCCCACATTAGCATTCATATCCACAGCCATCTGATATTTGACAAAGGGGGGCATACCATGGAGAAAAGACAACTTCTTCAACAAGAACCAATGATGGGAGAAGCTGCAATTCCACAGGTGGAAGAATGAAATGAGACTTGAGTCTATTACCTTGTGCAAAAACTCAATCGAGTTTATCAAAGACTTCCATTTGAAGCCTGAAACACTAAGACTGTTAGAAAACACAGGCAGTACCCGACACGATGTAGGTGCAGGAAAGGGCTTTATAAACAAGACTCGATTTGCCCAGGAATTAAAGTCAACAATTGACAACGGGGACCTCGGCAAACTAAAATGCATCTGCATAGTTCAGGAAGCAATCAATCAAGGAAAGGAGACACACACAATTAGAAAGAATCTTTTCCAGCTACACATCTGACCGAGGATTAATATCCAGGATATACAAATAACTCAAAAAGCAAAGACTTGAGAAAACAAATGACCCAATTAAAAAATAGGCAAGAGATCTAAACAGAGAGCTCTCAAGAAAATACAAATTGGCTAAGACATACCTCAAAAGGCATTCAAGATCCTTAGCAGTTAGGCAAATGAAAATTTAAAAATAATGAAAAAAAGATTCCATCTCACCCCAGTCAGAATAGCTGAGACCAACAAAACAACTGACAACAGATGTTGCCAAGGTTGTGCCAAAAGATATTCTTCATTCACCATTGGAGGCAATGCAAATCGGTGCAGCCACTCTGGAAATCAGTGCTGAGAATTCTCAAAAATTTAAAATCCATCTACCACATGACTCTTTGGCATATGCCCCAAGGTCTCAACATCCTACTCCAGAGATATGTAAATCTTAATAGCTTCATGATTAAGACATAAAGCTCACTATTCAAAAGTAAAGTTCAGTGGCATGAACAACATATACGACATTGTACAACCAACTCCACCCAGTTCTAACACCCTACACTCATTAGATGTGTTTTCCTGTTTGCTTTCCCCTATTACCTGATAAGCAGTCTTCTGCATTATTCCTCTATGAAGCGATTTCTTTGGGTTATTTCCTATGAAATTTTGACTCAGGTTGACTCAAATCTCAATTGATAACCAAATCATGGAAACACCCATAGGTAACCCTTTCATGTCAATACAAACTACAGTAATTCATTAGGTGGCAGTTTCCATAGGATTTGTTCCTGGGGAGACTATTCATGGTGGCATCATGAAATCACCTATATGCCAAGTAGACCAATATGCACAGTCCAACTCAAACAAATGGAAAACTATCCTAATGTTTACCTTGGCCAATTTCCACTTTGACAGAACCAAATAGATTTTTCCATTCCCCTGGACAGGATTCATGCTAGCTAATGAAAAGTAACAAATCAAGTTCAACCACATTTCCTTTTATGTAAATTCTAAAGCACACTGCCCATCACAGTCCAATAACTCGACAGACTCTCAGCCAGATGGAGGAATGTTCCTTGCCTAATGAGGAACTGGGAATCTGCTTACCCAGCCCATGGTTTGCTGAATTAAACCATCAGAGCTACAGGGTTCAGAGAGCAGCCCAAGCTTTTTCCTGACACAGGAGATCTCCTGGGCTACTCACAAGAAAAGGCAGCCTTCAGAAGCTAGTCCACCTTTTTCTATTTAGCAACTCATCAATTGTGGGTTTGAACCAAATGACTGACTGCACTTGAGAAATAAGTGGTTTTTACCGTGCAACCCACATTATTCTCTACTGAGCTGGCATCTGCAACAAGTGTCAGCAGTGATCATGTAAACACAAATACACCAGATTCAGAGGTACAAAGAGAAAGACAACATGGAGATTTGCTAGGCCTTGGGTAGCACTCAAGACACTACAGTGAGGCAGCTCTTTGGCAGAATTAATGTTTTTATAAGTGATTGCTCTTGACTTGGAATCACTACAAAGTGCATGCTACAAGGAACTCAATAGATGTTTAGTGCTAACCTTGAATGTGAGTCTCGGGGGGTGGGGTCAAAGCAACAATGCTAATTTTGGAGGCAGTGCTTGTGGGTATGGTTAGAGAGGATGTGAAGAGGTTTGGCCAGTGTACAGGCTGCAAGGTTCACAGGAGCCAGAAGAGCACAGGATTTGTTGCAGCCGACCGAGTTTCTATTCTGGGTTCATCCCTGGGACTCACTGGGTGACCTTGGTCCTGTCACATCCCCTCGGCATTGCTGCCTCTCCATCTGTGACATAAAGGTAGCAGTGTCTGTCTCCCAAGCCCTTCTGGAGAGGGGAAGATTAATGAGGCGAAGTTTGCAAGGTGTGTGGGACTCCGGGAGATGAAGGGCAGAGAGGGAGGCACAAAGGTGTGGTGCCAACTTCCTCTCCTGTCCACACACTTACACTGCCACTTCTTTTGCCTTTGAAAAGTAGAGTAAAACCTTGGTACACCAAGAGAAGGCTACAGACCCACAGCAATCGCTTTGAGTGGAATTGACTCCTCAGTCAAGCCAACCAGACCTTTTAGGGGTGGAGCCCAGTTACTTGCCTTCCCAAGACTGACTGATGCCTGTTAAGGGTTCTAACATAACACAGGTGATAATGCAATGGGCATACTAGTTAAATCCACAGTTTCCAACAAGTTTGTATTCTAACGGTAGACAGGGTGATAGAAACAAAGAAAATAGGGCCCAGCGGATGGCTCAGTGGGTAAGGGAGCTCACTACACAAGCCTGAAGACCTGAGTTCAAATCTCCAGAAACCGCAGAGAGATGAACACATGCCCATGTATCTGTAATGGAGTAGTCCCTGTGGTGAAAAGGAAGGTGCAGGCAGAGGAATACCCAGAAGCTTGTAGGACAGCTAGCCTGGAGCACACAGTGATGATGCTCACTATAATGCCCCTGCCTTATGTACTATGTGTGGAAAGCAAGGACTGACCTGCAAGGCTGCTCTTTGGTATTTAAGTGCCTCCTCACCTTCTTCTCTCCCTTCCTCTCTCCTGACACATGATAGATAAAGAACACACACAGAGAGAGATAAACATGAAATTAAGAAAATAGAAACTTTGGATGGTGCAACTGAGAAGAAGGATGAAGACATTGAGGCGTGTGCTAGGCTACACTAAAGGTGGTAAGGTCTCAGCTAGAGAGTCACACTCCCTAGGTTCAAGCCCCGTCTAGGCCACTTACACAACCTAGACAAATTATTTTCTACCCATTGTCTCATATTGTTTTATCTGATATAAATGGAAACAGTTGTGAAGGATGGGCTCTCACACTTGAGCACAGGAAGAGACCATCCTGAGTACCAGACTACCAGTGACCACCCTACTGGGTCCCATCTGTATCTCTAAACAGATAAGCATCCACATAAGGCTGGGAAACAACTTAATTGGTTAAGATGAGAACACAGAGGCTGAGGCTGATAGATCCATGAGGCTTACTGGCCTTGCACCTTGGTGAGGTCCAGGCTAGTGAGAGACTTTGCCTCAAGAAGAAGGCACATGGCACCTCACAGTGACACCTGCGGGCATTCTCTGACTTCTACACCTATGTCACCTGAACAAACAATTCAACACATACCCATGCAAAACCAAGTGATGATGTGCTGTTCTAAGGCCAGTAATTTGATTGGAATTTCCCTAGAGACACTAAAGCTTTAATATTCCTTCCAACTTAGCAAGGGACCCTATTCAAATACAAGGGCTGTTTCGTGGGACTGAGAATAGGCCTTCTGTCTACTTTTTCCCAGGTGAGGTGGGGCTAATGCACTGAGCAATAAAGTTAGCAAACACGACACACAGTGGACCAGCAGATACGTAGTTTGTTACAATGCTCTTACCCAGCTCTTACCTTTGGTACGATGAGGAGACAGGGATAGCCCATGAGTGGCTCAGGGATGGTGCAGCTTTTGGAATAAACCGTAAGAGAGCTGATGCTAGTGCAATGGAAAGAAAATGACTTGTGTTTTCAAGAAGCTTCTTTGCCCAGCATTCTTATTTTCCTCTAGGGACAGAGTAAAGGCAGAGAATTCACAAAGCCATGTTTCTTCTGGAACTCCCAATGTGTTGTTTAAATTGTGCCTCAAGTGGAGATGCGGAGCACCACTCTGATCGAGTGTGATCACAGCCACACAGAGTCCCTGGGGACCTTTGAGTGTGGCATGAATGAGGAAATAGAGCCTTACATAATTTGGAAAGAAAAATGCATTTGGAAGAATTTTTTAATAATTTAATTCAGTTTTGGAAAATATTCTGTTTGTCTTTCCTTCTTCCTCTTCCTCTTCTTCTTTTCAGATGAAATTCTCTTCTTCCCCAAGGGAACAATTAAGCAGAAGAATGCCCCTCTCCTGAGATGTCCTGCCATCAGTTTATAAATAACTCCCGCACATAACTAAGAGCTCAGAGGAAAGCAATGACAGGATCCTCTACTATGAACGAACCATGTTCTGTTCCCATGACAACATGGAGTCAAAGGCAAATATGACATAGTGATGATGCCTGTTGTCCTAAACTCTGGAAAAGCCAGCTCTGGGGCAGGCCAGGTACCTGCTTCACTCTGTAGTAGGTGCCCAGGACCTGGGACTCAAAGGCCAAAGATGAAAGAGCAGACTTCACCTGGAGCAAGGTGAAAGTCACCACAGGAGATCATGCAGCTCCTCCCTCCCCTGATTGAGGACACACCCTTACACTAGCCTCCAAAACACCAGAATCAGAGTGAGAATCCAAAGTCAGGGCCTCCTGGCCAGGTTTCCACCTCACTCTCTTCCAGATGTTCTCTGCCAGTGCACCTTAGTTTCTTTCTCTATTCTTTCCAGGAAGGACTGGAGAGGTAGAGAGAGGGAGATGCAAAGACAGAGTACTGTCTTCTAGTTCAGGCTTGCAATCAGGTCAGCCTTTCTGAGTGAGTGGCATTGTGAAGCACTGGGGCCACTTAACAGGCAAGACAGGCCCACTCAGCTTGAATCTGAGGTGCAGGTGTCATCTGTGACAAGAGTAAGATGGGTGAATTTTATGGCATCCTAGTTCCATATGTCCCAGGTCCTAGGTACCCACTCCTGGAGTGAAGCAGGGCCTGCCCCAGAGCTGGTTTTTTCATATACAAACTGATGCTCTAAATGGTTGACTTACCCCAGAGCTCCACAAAGGGTCCACCTTCTTGACTTTGCTCATTGGCATATCAAGTCTCAAAAGTTACTTTCAGTGTTATACATGGAAACCAACCCCATATCTACTCAACGTTATTCAACCCTCAGTAACCCCAGCCTCTGTCAACAACTCAGAAAATGGAGAGGATAATGTTACATGATATGTGATTAGACCCTGACCAGGCATCAAAGAATCTATATACCTGACTTCATAAAGGTTCGTGGTAGTACTGTGAGGTCCACACAATTACTATTTCCAAAGTTCATATGAGGAAACAGGGATGTAACAGAGGGAGAAACTGCTAGTGATCTGTGCTGTGGACATGGTGGAGCTTGGAATCAACACTCCAAGTGACCACAATATCAGAGTTCCCAGCTCTGAACTGCCTGCCTCAAAGGAGACTGTCTTTTATTTTCTCCCAAAACAAATGGAAGTTCCATATCACTGTTCTAGCATATGTGTATATCTGTCTGTTACCCTACACACTGATCTCTCTCTCTCTCTCTCTCTCTCTCTCTCTCTCTCTCTCTCTCTCT
>JADRCH010000168.1:1131865-1157176 GCA_019843965.1 Rhynchomys soricoides
TGTTTATGTATCACTACAAAAACTCATCTAGAGAATTTCTGCTAATAGACAAATGGAGATCACTAAACCACATCAGAGAGGGAGATTAATCACACTGCTCTTGGTAATCAACACATGTGACAAAATGGCATCTGTGCAGAGCCCTTACTGCCAGCATGGTCCATATTGTTCTAGGGCTGCTGCAGTGTTCCCAAGGAAAAGAGGCAGGAACCATCTGATGCAGCCAGGCTGAAAAGAGGAGAAACAAAATAACTCAGAGGTAAATGTTCTGGTTGAGTGAGTCAGAGGCAGGGACCTTATGATCATTCTTTATAGATAACAAGCTTGAATTCCAGAGATTATATACTACATATGTCTGCACTCTGAAGTTGTGTTACAGCTGCTCCAAAAGCTGGGAAAGCCTGTGAACTAAATACACAGCATTAATACAGATAACAACAGGAAACCCCAAGAAAGCGGGACCAAGCTCTGCGATATGGAACACTATGAAATTATCCAAAATACTACGGTTTAGAAACATTTATGGTATGAAGACATATATATGCCACCTTTTGAGGGACCTTAGAGAGGTAGGGTTGAACCAGGGTGTAACTCTCTAGCCCAAGTTAGCCTGCCTGGTACCTACTACCTAGCCCAAGCTGGCTCCAAACTGCTGACAGTCCTCCTCAGCCTCAGCCTGTGGAAGGCTAGGATTATACAATCCCACTGTAACCATCTTATACCATCTTAGAAAATGCAGGTAAAGGGATCCAAAATTTTCTAATGTAAATGTATACACAAATGTTGAAGTTACCTCTGAAATTGGGACTTTTTTGTCAGGGCTATATCTATGTATACACACACACACACATACACACACACACAGGGTAAGGCCACATGGAGATGAAACGCTGTGTAAAATAGGAATGGTGGCACGGGGATACACACAGCAGGTGGGCTGTGTTTTAATTCTTGCCTTCTCATTGGATGGAAATGTCCTTGAAATGTGCTGTTTACCATGTGGCAGTAACAAGGTCCACATAGGTGCAGAAATCGAATCTTTCCTCAGACATCTATCTTTTCCTCTCATGATCCAAATTTGCTGAAAGCTATTAGATTCCCATCCCATTTATTTCTATACCTCCTGGGGCGTCCCTCGCTCATTTCTGCCCCCACAGCCTCTTTTTTTTTTTTTTTTCTGCATCATCTTTTGAGGCAAACCTCCCAGGGATTGGGAGATTTAACTTGCATGATTTCTGCTACAGGTTTTTCTCAGGTCTCAACTCTGTATTTTCTGGGTAGTTTATGTGTTTGTTCTAACACCCGAGTGCTTCTAATATGGCAAGGTTGGAAAGCAGAATGGGGCACAAAGTGCCATATGTTTTTGTCCCTCTGAGCCAATTTGTACCTTAGGGAAGGATAGCTCCTTGGACCAGGGAGAATGATCAGTTAGTGAAGTACATGTCACATAAGTCCAAACCCAGAAAAAGATAATATTGTACACAGTAGGCCACAGTTGTAATCCTCCACACTGGAGGGTCCCTGGAGCTCACTGGCCAGTCTAGCCTACTTTGTGAGCTCCAGGCCATTGAGAGACCCTGTCTCAAACAAAGGTGTATACATGATTGTTCTCTGAACCCCACACTTACACAGAGAGAGAGAGAGAGAGAGAGAGAGAGAGAGAGAGAGAGAGAGAGGACACTCTAATTAAATACAGCTTGGCTTAGCTTGAGAAACATCTTTTTGTGCTCAAAGCAGTAAGATGGAGTAAGAGCTGGTTGTGGTGGCACAACCTTCAATCCCAGCACTCTGAAGGCAGAGGCAGGGGACTCTCTGTGTCTTCAAGGTCTAGAACTAGAGAGCTAGTTCCAGGACAGCCAGAGTTACACAAGGAAAAAAAATCTGTCTTGAAAAACCAAAATAGCTTTAGGTTTCCTACAATACACATTACAAACAACATGACATTCTTCAAACTCCATGCTTTCCTGGCCAACAATAATAAATGACCGCCCTGACAATGACTTCAGACACAATGAAAACAGTCACTTCTACCTTACCCAATTTCACTCCAGCTAACACAGACTTCAATAAGTCAGTAAATAGCATGGCTGTGAGCTCTGTGCTTTACAGGAGCCAAGGACTATACACTCATTCTTGATTTATGCTTTAACAGAAATCTGAAAGAGTCCTTGGTCCTCAATAAACAAGGATGCTATCATCATGAGAAGGATCAGAAAGTTCTCTGCATAGCAGCCTGAGCATTCAATCAAACCCAACAGAGACAGAGGATGGCAGAGGTTTTGCAAAAAAATCTCATCTGTAGGGAAAGCATGGGTAGGGTAAACAGTAACAGAGCAGCAGTGTGAAAAAGAAGAGGTCCTGGACAAGATGGTTATAGGGTAGGATGGAGACAGGGAAGGGCTACCATTCCCAGAGATCCAGCATGTGATATGGATCCAAATCCCAGCACTATGCCTGAAACTACATGAATCTGTGAGTGAGTGAATGAATGAATGAATGAATGAATGGAGATCAAACTGAGAACAGAAGTAGATTTAAGCAAATTGATCAGGGAAAGAAAAGCACTCCTGCAAATGAGCTCTGATTGCTATCTAGCCCTCCCTCCCCTGCCACCACACACTCTTCTCGCAGGGAAATGGAAAGGAAACTGAGATATCATCTCAGAATCTGCTTATCTAGCCATTTACCACTTCAGTCAAATAAATAGGTCAAGGTCAAAATGAATTAGTCATTTGAGATCTCAGACTCTGCAACAGTAGAGTTTCAAGATGCTCCTCCTGACAAATGTAACACGCTGAAGCCTTCTACTCCATGCAGAGGTGTACCCATCTGGCATCTCCAAGTGTGTGACCTCACTACTGACCTCAGAACCCCAATGTCAAGACAGAAGAAGAGGTAGGGGAGAGAGAGAGATGGAGAGGCTCTTCTGCTATGCCACTAACTTAGGTGTCAGGAGCTATTACGCTACCTGAGAAGACCTTTGATCTTTGACAGCCAAAAGGCTCAGAGTTAAGAAATGACAGTAACTGGGGAGGGTTAGTGAGAACTGGAACGTCCGGTGCACTGTGAAAATGTGCTCTGCTAAAGGCATCTCAGCAATGACGCTCCCAGGAGAGAGGTAACATTATACTCACAAGATTAAGTTGTCCAAGGTCAAAATGCATTCAGAACCAGAGCCGTGGCACTTGATCCAATACACAGGCCCTCCCTTTTCTCATTTTCTAAAGTTTGACATCATAACTGAATAGGGGATATTTTTAAAAATGCACCAAACACATAGGTTCATCTCTCCTTGATTCTCCCTCCAAATATATTCGCTGACTCCTATGGCTCCAGCTCTTCTCAAAGGAGGCCAGTGTTCACTGGGGCTGAGAGGTTAGGAACAGGTAGAAAGAACCATTTGGGTGGCTGGGATGCAAATCAAAGAGCAGAAGAAAGTGGTAGGAGACAGCTCCAGCAGTAATGTGGTTTGAGGCACAAGCTCAAGGACAGTTTGGTCCTTATAATCAGTGTTTAAAAGCCCGGCATAGTGGTGTGCTTGCAGCTCTAGAGCGGAAGAGGGGCAAAGATAGGGGCTCCCTGGTAGCCAGCCCATTCTGCTTAGTGAACTCCAAGTGTAGTGAGAAAGTATTGCCCTATCTCCCCGCTCACTCATACACTCAAATATGACCAGCAACTTAAGCAGAGCACCTGGGGGTGTCATCTGGCCTCCACACACTGCCACATACATGTACATTCACATACATGAGCATACACATACATGCAAGGGGAGGAAAAAAGCAAGACCTGACCACCAGTCAAAGGAAAGACTCTACCTGACACATATGGTCTCGGAGCAGGTGCTTTCGGTGTGGCTGGACCCCTGAGTCCCCTAAATCCCACTGTCCCTATTACAGCTTGCCCATGATTTACACAGCATTGTGCACTACCTTCCTACCCCTTTCTTGAGCATGTGACTCTCCCCAGTATGTGGCTGAATAAACAGCACTATGCTAATATTCAGCAACTCTCAGCAAGAGCTGCCTTGGACCAGATTATGTATAAAAAAGATGGTGTTTGTTTAGAATCTTCTAGAACAGCAGTTTTCTCTAATCTGAATGTAAGGAGTGCCTTTGATGATGAATATTTGAGAATAGGATGCCTAGACCCATGGCAGCCTAGAGCCGTGGCAACCCTCTTATACCATGAGGGCACATAACTGGAAGCCTATGCTCTGAGAGTAGGATGGCAAGATACAACTCAATGTGAATCTCAGCCATATTCCTGCATTAGTAAATCAAAACAACCCTGTGGCCATTTACCCTGAAGAAGAATGACAGAAGACAATGCCCTTACATGGTGAAGTCTCTTTTAGTGAGTCTTCCATTATTCGCAGCTACAAACAAACAAAAATAATAATAATAAAAAACAAACAGAAACATCTTTCAAATGCTATGATAACCCTGTACTAGAATGCCTAACCCTTCAATTTCAACCCTCTTGTTTTTAAATACAACTTTCTCATGTTTTAAACATACTACAACACTCACACACAGTGTCCATGCTATAATGTATGTGTGGAGATCAGAGGACATCTTGCAGGAGTGGAACCCAGGAATCCAGGTCAGGCTGTCAAGGTTAGTAGCAAATGCTTTTGCCAGCTGAGTCAACTTGCTGCCCCTCAGCTTATTAGTTGTGAAATGGGGTGCACAATGAGAATGGCTCGGAGGAGTTTGGTGAAGATTGAAAAGGAGAGGACAGATATGCTCATTGCTTCCTACCCACACCCAAAATAAGATCCTACCAGAGCTCAAATTCACAGAGATACCCAGGTTGCTGATGTGATCTTTGCAAGTCATACAGATGCTAAGACTTGAGGCTTCCACTTTAAGCAACAATCATAAAACATGTGATAATGTCAGTTGTCAACTTGACAATCTCTAGAATCATCCTGGAGATGGGTCTCTGAGCTTGCCTATAGGGATTATTTTACTAAGTTAATTAAGATGAGAAGACTGGCCCACTGTGGGTGGCACCATTCCCTAGATGGGATTCTACTTCCAGACTGTGGATACAATTGTGGATATAGTTCATTGTTCTCTAGCTCCTGGTTGTGGATGCAATAATGGATACAACTTGACCAGTGGTTTCAAGCTTCTGTTGCTTTAACATCCTCACAGGATGAAAGATACCTTGGACTATGAGACACAGTAAACCCTTCCTCCCTTGAGGAAACTCCTTGACAGTGTTTCCTCATAGTCACAGAAAAGAAACCAAGACTCTAAGAACTCAGAACAGTCCCACCTCATGGTGCGGCTCTGCTCCCTCCACCCTGCAAGTTCTGGGTTCTAGGTCAAGACCTGGAGAAATTGGAAATAAGAGGTTACCTGTGTATATGAAGGTAATCAGATACTGGAAACCTAAAACGACAGAATCCAACAACAGGACAGGGGCTCATGAGCACCCAAATCCTCCTTTAGGTGTTCATGAGCCCTGGATGTCCTGTTTGCTAGTCACCTTCTCTCTGTTTAGCTCAACTTTCATTTAAAGTCTGTGTCACTGACCAGCCAGCCTCTGAGCAGCCAGGAACCTAATGTCCTCCTTTACTGAAAGACCTTCAGTGACTGTTATTTTAAGAATTGCCTTCAAAGGAAACCCAGTTGTTCTCAGTCAAGAGCAACAGGGGGCAGCAGAGAGCACAAACGCTAGGCACCTAAAATACCTAAAAGAGGGAGAGAAAAAGAAGTAACAACTAACAACCTTGATCTGCAGCCCTTGAGTAAAAATATCCCAGCATAAATGGTGGGCAGATTCATAGTTCTAACAGAGAAAAATATAAAAATAGTGACAGAGGCCTGAACTCCTGAACATTAATCTGTGGTGGCAGCCTTGGGTGGGGGTAGAGGGTAGTTTCAGATCGTCCCTGGAACCTTGTATTTAGGGGTGCCCTTGGATGAACTGAAAAGGGGGATGCCAGGATCCAGTCCAAACTCACTTTGGATGACTTTTGTTTTTTCTCAGATTTAAAGCCACCTGGGTGACTGCCTTCCCCAGGCAACTTCAGTACATCTGAGACCCAGTAGGAGAATTTCCTGGTCTATTTTTAAACTCCCAAGGCAAAGGTGACACAATGCTCTACATTCACTGAAAAATCACCTCCTGTAACTGAGGATTGGCCCGTCTGGTGCTTGCCACACGAGCACGGAGATTCGAGTTTGGTCCCCAGCACTCATATAAACGCTGCGTGTTGCAGGGCACATTTGTCATCCCAGAGCTGGGGAAGCAGAGCTAGATCCCTGAGGCTCACTGGCCAGCCAGCCTAGCCTACCTGGTAAGCTCCAGGTCAGTGAGAGACCTGTCTCAAAAATCAAGACGTATAGCAAATGAGGAATGACACTATTACACGCATACCTGTACACACACACACACACACACACACACACACACACACACACACCACCTTTCTAACTACAATTGGCCCTGAGAATATGCGATAAATAAAACTCTGCTCTGGAACATGGATGCCTCACGTCTTGGGGAATTCTCATGTAGCTTGGATTTGAGGTGTGAGTGCATTCAAACAGAGAACAAAACTGTGGTTATCTCCCCATGTGCTTTTAATCTAACTGACTTAGAAAAATAAAATAAAACAAAAGCAGCCCCATCAGAAGAGCCTTGGCCAGTTGCCCCAAGTCTATTCATACATAGCCTTTAACTATTTGCCTAAAATGCCTGCATCTTTATTATATTATTTAAGTTCAATTTTACGTTTCTATTCTTTAGATGGGCACATATTTGTAAATGTTTTCCACAAAAAGGAGCCATTCATCCCAGTTCAGAGGTGAACCATATTTGGACCTAACACATCATAGCTGCTCCATGTGCTGCTTTATCTCAAAGAATCATCACGTTTTCCCCCCTTAGAATACAGTCTTCAGTTGCCTTCTGAATTCAAAGTGCTTCCTTAGCCTCTTAGAGGCTTGCCATGGACGAGAGCCCCTCAAGGGTCATGCCTATTTTGCTGGTGATGATGCTGGCTATGAGGCTCAGGGTGGAACCAAATCTCTGCATAAAAAGATAAAGAGCTCCCAGTCGGTTAGAGAGGGCACACATTGGCAATGGGCATGGGGTTGGCAAGGCTAAGAGCCCAGTAAGGATAAAAGACTTGGGTCCCATGACTCACATAAGGCAGGAAACCATGGTGGGAAAATCTTTACAGAGTAGGCCACCCACAGAAATTCAGGATCACCAGCTCTCCACAGAAAGATGCTGGGGACTTAAGAAGCAAAGCCATGGTGGGATGGCAGTCTTTGCTCCTACAGCTGATTCACCTCATGTCTTCCCATGTGCACTGACCTTCACTCAACAAAGAGCAGAGATCACCCCCTCCCACAATAACATCACTGAGCTGGCATCTTCCCCTATGGTTAGGATGACTGTTGTGTGGCTTTGGCTCTCATGTTTGTTTTATGCAGTGTTGGTGATTCAGCCCTGGACCACACACACAGCAGACAACACCCCAACCAACTAGGCTACTGTGCTAGTTTCATTTCGGTTGCTGTGAGAAAATACTCTGAAAATAAAAAGCAACTTGAGACGTGGAAAAAGATTTATTTTAGCTCCCAACTGCAAGTTACAGTCTGTCACTGAAGGGAGGTCAAGGTGGGAAGAACTTGAAGCAGCTGTTCTTATCACACCCACGGTCAACAGCAGAGGATGGATATATGCTTCCTTATGTTCAGCTCCACTCGTTTACATTCTAGAACCCAGACCAAAGAAGGGTACCCCCACAGTGAGCTGGTTCTTTTCTCACCAATTAACATAATCAAGACAATCCCCAACAGACATGTCCATAGGCCTACCTGGTCCAAACAGTCTCTCATTGAGACTCTCTTCCCAGGTACTTCTAGATACTGTCAAGTTAACAATTAATGATAACTACTGTGGTGGTTTGAATACGCTTGGCCCAGGGAGTAGCACTATTAGGAGGTGTGGCCTTGGTGGAGTAGGTGTGGCCTTGATGAACTAGGTGTGTCACTGTGGGCATGGGCTTAAGACCCTCACCCTAGCTGCCTGGGAGCCAGTCTTCTCCTAGCAGCCTTCAGATGAAGATGTAGAACTCTCAGCCTCTCCTGCACTATGCCTGCCTGGATGCTGCCATGCTCCCGCCTTGATGATAATGGATTGAACCTCTGAAGCTATAGGTCCCAATTAAATTGTCCTTGCAGGAGTTGTCTTGGTCACCGTATTAGGGTAAAACCCTAACTAAGGACAGTTACCCTAGTTGTTTTCCCTAACGTGTATTAGCACACTACACAGAGAGACCTGAAACAAGACTCTAGTGGCAGCCAGCATCAGTATCTTACGGTGATTTTCATAATGCTCCAGCATGTCCAGGCTTATGAACAGGCTCTTCCAACAAGTGCAGTATTTTCCTACCAAAACGATTCCAAATACATCCTTTTCACTTGTTCAGGATTCTATAGAAAAATATCAGAGTCTGGGCAATTTATACACAGTAGAAACAAATTGCTCAGAACTCTCCATGTTGGGAAGTCCGAGATGAAGCTGTCTACTGATTCAATGTATGGTGAGGGCCTGTTCTCTGAAATGGTACCTTCTATATCACTGCCACACAGGAGAAAGGAACAATGTGTCTTTGCTGAGGGCATTAATCCTGTAATGAGAGAGTAGTCACGGTAGCCACCTCCTGTAAGAGTTACTTTTCTCACTGCTGTAACAAATTCCTGACAAAAGCAATTCAGGGAAGGAAGAGAGGAGTCAGAGCTCATGCTGGATCACATCTTGAGGATATAGTATGTCACAGCAGGGAAGGAGGCATGGCGCAGTGGCATAAGGCTGGCCACATTGCATCCACATCCAGGAAGCAGAGAGATAACTGAGGATACTCAGCTCATTTTCTAATTTTATTCAGACTCAAGATCATGGGAAGGTGCCATCCACTTTCCTCAGTTAGACCTAGAAACACCATCAGGGATGGGCACATCCACGAATGTGTTTCTATGGTGATTCTAAGTCCTGTTGAGTTGGTGACTAACCATCATATTTCCTAAAGGCCCATCTCTTGATTCTAGTGAATCTATGACTAGCTCCCAATTCCTTTGGATTTGGGGATGAGAGGCCACAGAAACAGCACAAAGCATCATTCATCCTAAATGCAGTTCGTCTAGGGAGGAAGAGAAAATGAATGATAAAACATGCGGGCAAACACAGGGCATTGGTGAGCCTTTCTGGAGGGATGCATGCACATAGCTTTGGGGTCTCCCACTGCCACACTGCAGGGGATTTTTCTTCTCCTCCTGCCCTCCCAGCACTCAACAACAGGACTCCTCTAATTCCAGGAATAATGATCCAGCTCACCTCAACCCTGTGTTTCCATGCTCACATAGTTAGTCCCAACCACCACGTTGACCTTTTAAAGATGTGATTTGTTTTGTAACACCTCGAGCACTAGATGCTGCTGTATGTGAGCTCATACCTGGCCCAGTTGCCATGTCAACTGCGACACCACAGTGGCTCCAGTCATCTCCAAAAGGCCAGCAGGGAACAGAGGCTGTGGCAGATGCACCATGTGTTGCAAGAAGCTGAACTTGAGGACCTGAAGGCTGGTGAGCCTGGAAGGACCTGAGCCCAGTTGTGCTTGCAGGATCACCCATGAAAAGATGCCACAGAGAGTTAGCAAGGCAGGCTCATGGGGTTGTGAGTGAGGCTAACCTTGCCCAGGTCTGCAGTCTTGGGAAAGCTTGACATCAGATGTTGCTCTCCCAGGATGGTGACCTCCTGGAAACTACCATCATGATCTATCCTGTCCTTAGACCCCTGTCCACTGCCTCTCCTCTTTGGACAGACCTTAGGGTGCATTCATGGAGTATTGATCTTCTCTTGTTCCCTGGCTTGGACCTGATGACCTTGTTCTTTTAAGGTCTTCACTGAGAGTGTTTCAGATGTCCTCATCTGTCCATTCTGTTGAGGTCAGGACCTTGACAGTGAGCTTGTCCATCTGTTGTCTCTCAGAGGGATACTTTGTGTCTTTGGTGGGGAAGAAAGGCTGTGTTCCCACCTACAGTTAAGATGGGTACATTTTTGTATTCAGAGAGTCTGTGCGTGTGCGTGTGTGTCTAGCTGTCTATCAGTGTGTCTGTTTATTGTACACATGCGTGTTTGTACTTGTACATGTGTATGTGCCAGTGTTCACACATTCATTTATGTGTGCACCTAGAGGCCAGAGGTCAAATTCCATTTATCTTCCCCATGATCTCAGGCTATCTTCCTCAATCACTCTCCACCTTTTTTGTTTGTTTGTTTAAGACAAGTCCTCAGGGGGCCTGGATCTCACTGATGATGCTAGCCTGAGGCCAGCAAGCTTTGGGATAGGCTTTTCTCTGCATCCCCAGTGCTGGGAATACAGACATACACTGTTACATCTAGCTTCTTACATGGGTACTGGGGACAGAATTCAAATCGCAGCACCATAACATCGGACTTTGAAGAACTTCCCACAGTGAGAATCTTAAGACAGAACATAAGCCTTAGCTTCATCTGAGATGTGAGTTAACAGCCAGTGGTACTAGTGTAGCAGGTTTGTTATGAGGATTCAGAGAAATACCACAATAATTCATTAACATGGTGCCCAGCCGAGAGCTGGATCACAGCAAGCCTCAGTCACTGGTGTGCTCAGTTGGTAAAGTGTTTCTTAAGAAGTACAAAGTCCTCTCCTCCAGAATTCCCTTAAACCACAGCTGGGAGTGGTGGTGCATGCTTATAATCCAAGACCCGGGCAGGCGGAGCTGGAGTATAGCTCATGAAACTCAGTTCTAAGTCCTCCTCCCCAAGTGTGTTGGATGGACAGTTTTTGTCTGGGGACTTTTTGTTTGTTGTTTTGTTTTTGTTTGTTTGTTTTTGTCAATCTGACACAAGCTAAAGTCATTTGGAAAACTGGAACCTCAATTGACAAAGTGTCCCTATCAGATTGTAGGCAATTCTGTAGGGTATTTTCTTGATTAATGATTGATGTAAGTGGACCCAACTCACGGTGGGTGGAGCCACCCCTGCTCAGGTGGCCCTGGGTTGTATAAGAAAGCAGTTGGAGCAAGCCGTGGAGAGCAAATCAATAAGCAGCACACCCCCATTGCCTCTACTTTGGCTCCTGCCCTGAGTTCCTTCAGTGATGGAATAAGGAAGCGTAATAAACACTTTCCTTTCTAAGACACCATGACACCCACTGCTCAGCTTTCACTGTCTGTAAATGTCAGCACAGATCCTTCTAGATCAGGTTAGCCAAGTCAGCCCTCATTGATGATGCCTTCTCTTAGTCAGTTTCAAACCACTGAACCTGTCCACTACACTGCTATCTGGTTATAAAACCCCACTTTTCCGGTTGTATTTAGAGTTGAGCTCAGTGGCTCTCAACTGCTGAACCCACTCCAGTGTCCCTATGGTCTGTTCCGAGGTTCTCCCCCTGTAGAAAGTCTCCTAGACTACCCTCACCAACTGTCAAGAGCAGCTGTTTTTTCCTTTAAGAGGACTACCATGCTCTGGCAGGAATCAATTCATGAGAGCAAATCAACCCACACAGTGACACTGTGGCTGGCTCCCCAACTGCATCCCAGACATTTCCTGACCTTTATGATGCATTGCTAGAGCTACAGAGGGAGGGAAATGTTTGCAAGTGGGATTCTTAAGTTACCATGAGCAATCATGCTTACATTGTACATAAAGTCCCTGCAACTGCACTGAACGGGAACAGGAGAAAGAAGTGAGGGGGGAGAGGGAGACAACCCTGGCCACAGACATTGAGCTGCTTAGTCCAGCTGTGCCTGAAGCCTAGTTCCTAAAAGATGACACCCCCACCCTCTCCATTCTCAACACTAATTTCTATTCTATTTAACCTTATTGGACTGAGTTTCTGACCCTTAGAATTAAAAAGAAAAAACCTGACCAAAAAAAAAAAAAAAACAAAAAACAAAAAACAAACCAAAAAACCAAAAAACATGTTTTATGGTGCTCGTTTCCTGGGTCAATCTATTCCCAAATGATATGCTGTATCAGACTGGATTCACATAGAGGAGAGGCAGAGATGACACCCACAGTGTTTCAAGACCAATCCTGGGCATTCAGTGGAGTCTTCCTACTTAGCTGCCTCAGAGTAGTTAAGTGAAGCCCTGAGCTAATGGCTCAATGAGAAATGTCTCCAGCAGGTGGCGCTATTGAGAGGTAATTGGAGCAGGAGGGTGCTAGCTAGCTTCAGCTAGGGTAAACCAGTGGGGCAGTTCACACTGAATGCACTATTAGGAGATGGGGCCTTGTTATAGAAGATGAGTCCTTGGAAGTGTACTGTTGTAGGGTACATCTGTGTGTAGAGTGGTACACACATGTGTGCACTTGCATGTGGAAGCCAGAAGACAGCCTCTAGTTATGGTACTCAAGCAAAGTCTGGGGATCTTCCTGTCACCTCTTCCTTGCACCAGTTCTGCAAACGCCTCTGCACCTGGCTTATGTGGGTGCTGGGGACAGAAATGAGATCTTCATGCTCCTGACCCAAGAACTTAACCAACTAGTCTCCTCACCTCTGAAGGACTCTCTGAAGTGTGTGTGTACTCTCTCTCTACCTCTCTGCCTTCCAGCTGCCCCACCACACCCCACCTGGTCTATCATGATGCCCTCCCCCACCTCAGGCTAAAGCAATAGAAGCAGCTGGCCTCAAGCTTTAAGGTCTGAGACTCTGATCAATATCAACCTTTCCCTCTTTATGTTGATGTGCTCGGGCATTTTGTCACAACCATGGACAGGTTGAGCAGTCAATCCCAGATCCCAGGTCAGAAAGCGTTATGAAGATGAAAGGTCAGTTACTCGCAGTGGCCGGCCTCTCAAGGCTCATCACTATTTCTGAGAATTGAGAACACACTGGCAAGACGGAAGCTACTTCAACATCTGATTCACTGGGCAAAACGCAAAGTATGACTAGGAACTCTTCATAAGTAAGCTAGCCTTTCTATAAAGAGCACTCAGGCCAGTAAGAGGGCCCCATAGGGGATAGTGCTTGCTGCCAAGGCTGACCAATTATGAAAGTCCATGTAGAAGGAAAGAATAGGTTCTCACATGTTGCACACACACACACACACACACACACACACACACACACACCATGGCACACACACATAAAAATACACATTTTTGAAAACAGTTGACACTTGAGCTGTGCCTGACTGATTAGTTCAGGACCCACACTCTCCAGCACAGTGCCTGTTGGGGTGGCTTGAGTGTGCAAAGTTACCCCACGGGATTCATGGGTTTAATCATTTGGTTTCAGCACATGGCACTGTTTGGGAAGGTTGTGGAACCTTTAAAGGCGGAGCCTATGTAGAGGAAGTGGGATCATCAAGGGCAGGCCTTGAAGTTTAATAATCTACCCATTTCCTGTCCCCTTCTTACTTCTCCGCAGCAGATAAATGCAATCAACTGCCTGTGCTCCAGCTGCCACGCTTCTCCTGACATAAAGAAAGGACTGTACTCCAGAGCTGTATGTGGAATAAATGCTTCCTCCTTTAGGCTATTTCTTGCTAGGCATTTGGTCACAGGAGCTAGGAAATGACCTGATACAGTACCTGGATTCAACAACACTATATTGTACACTTAAAAATGTGCTAATAGATTTTTAAATAGACCGAGTTTCCTATCTGTTAACAGCATCTATTCTGACTGGCGTATCAAAAAAAAAAAGAAAGAAAAAAAAGCACTCGTTCATTTTTATAGAAATCAAATCTATTTCATAAAAAGTCTTTCCTGTCCTTCCATGACAAGGTTACATTTCATTTTAGCACACAAAAAGAGCTGTGACCCTCTTCAATTTAGTGAGTAGGATGTAGAAAATGCTGGATAATCAAAATCAAAGGAACAAGATGAAAACCTGACAAATAATTCAATTTGATGGCATGCTTTACTCCAAGCATTAGATGAAAAATATTAAATTATACGCCTACTCTCGATGCTACCCAAAGAAGTGAGCAGAGATGCTGGGTGTGTGGGCATCGTTTCATTGTGTTGTTTTATGACTTAGGTGCAAACTTCCCAGGAGAACGGGTTGTAGGAAAATGAATTTCCCTGAACTCCAATGTCAAGTAAAAGGTCAAGGTTGTGTTGTTCGATTTATGACCAGAATTTTCCATGAATCTGCCTGTCCCGTGCTAGCTGCTTCTCCAGGTTCCTCTGTGCCATTCCATGTGGATGGATTGGATCTGCATCAATCAGAAACAAAGGCCACATCTGGTGTGGCTCTATCGTAATGGGGCGTTTTGGTGCTGCCCTAGAACGCCTGACATTAGGCTTCTCAGATAAATGGCCAAATCTGATGAGCTCGATTTATCTGTGATCTCAGAGGGCAGGCATCCCAGGGCATGTAAATAATGCACGTATTTGCTGGGATTCTTTTCAAGTCCTCAATGCCGAGTGCTGGCAAGAAGCCCAACTTTCGACCCTCGTGTCACCTCTTCCTTAAAAATGATGATTTTTCTGATTGAATAAATTCTTCAGTCAGACTCTTTCTAGGAATGAGGGAGCTCCCTTCAACCACAGACTTGTTTCTGAGCTTAGCAATGCAAAGTTTATTTGACATAATCAGTCAGACATTGCTTTTTAATATTTTGTTACATTTTAAAGATGTATTTTTTTTAAAGTGTGTGTGTGTGTGTGTGTGTGTGTGTGTGTGTGAGTCTGTGCTTGTGTATACTGGTTCCTGCAGAGGCCAGAAGAGGGAGTCAGACCTCCCGGAGCTGGAGTTACAGACAGATCTGAGTGCCAAGAATCCTGTAGAAGTGCAATGCCTGAAATTAACTACTAAGTCATCATTCTTGCCCCCCAAACTTGCTGTATTTTTTTTTTTAAATAAAAAGGGCTTTTAAAAACAGTACAATTTGCTTAAACAGTTTGGTAGGACTAAAAACAAGCAAAGTCCTTCCATTGATTGTGAGCTGTGGAAAAAGATTGGCTTCTTAATTATTTGATACATAATTAAAACAGTAGCCTCATTACTGCACAGACCTCTTCTACAACTTCCAAAAATAACTGAGTTTCAGGGGAATTTATGTGGCCTTGAAATTCCACAGACAGAAGAACCTGAAGGTCCGTTACTGACAAAGAATGCTGAGTGATCTCGTTCCTTTCTTTTAGAAGAGAGAATGTTTCAGCATGCTACTGTACGACGGGATTCACTTACTTCCAATAAGAACATCTCTTCCCTCCTCCCCTCGGCCATTTTTCTCCTTCCCTCTACCTCTTCCCAAACGTTCAGACCTGTTTATTTAGTGTGTAGTTTGTGCCAGACATTGTGGCAGGCACAGAGAAAGCATCCAGTTCTTCCAGGGACAGAGTAAATCTAGACAGCTGGGGGTGCCATTGCTGAGCCACCCGGAAGATGGTGCTAAATTCTAGTAATTTCCTTCACATCCAAACAGAGAGGGGTGGCAGGTATCCTGGCCATTACCTTGACTGGACTGAGATGCACCCAGAGATGAGCAAAGGGCAGACTTCTGGGCATGTCTGAGAGGGTATATCCAGATGTGATTAACTAAGTAAGGAAGAAGTGCCTGCCCTGAGTGTGGACAGCAGGCTGAGGGCCTAGGGGCAATAAAAGGTAAAGAAGAAAGAGATCCAATGCAGCCATGTATGTTCATGTGTATAGTTAATTTTTATTACTTGTATTTACTCAATTTGTGTGTATGAAGGGGCACATGTGCCAGGGGATACTTGAAGAGGTCAGAGGTCAGAGGTCAACTTGCAGGATTGGTTCTCTGCTTCTGCTGGGTGGGTTCTGGGGATGCAGGTCATACTTACATTCTCACCTCACTCTCTTTTCTCCCAGGCTGGACCATCCCCTCCCCACAGACTGGCAGCTCCTGAATGCAACATAAATCCTTCCTCTTTCATTTGCTTCTGTCTGATGTTTTCTCACTGGCTGGAAATCCTGACTCAAGACAGAGAAAACTGCTTCCAACCCATACAGAGCAGCCTCTCCCCCTTGTGACTATTGACAGAGGAAGTAACGGCAGACAATTTGACCACAGGAAGGCCTTAAAGAGCTACAGGGATGAAAGAGAGAAGAAACCCAGAAAGACCGATGGCCAGTCTCCAGTTTCCTCCCAGAAGGAACTTACAAAAGGCTAGTTTGGGAATCTCACAGGTGCCCACCATGCTCGCCCTCCCTGAAGTGAAATAGTCACACTGACTCATGCCAAATGGCTGGGATGCCTTGGTTTGGTGTTTCTGGCAGGCTTGGACATTAACTATTTAATGTCAGTGCCTTATCCCTAAAGCAGTCTACGTAATGAGCTTTTACATCTTTTAAAAATGGTTTTCTTCCTATATACGAATTGACTCCTTCCTGCAATGCCCAGTCACAGACATGATCTTCTACTCTCTATCCTTTCATACAATCCCAGCTACGAAGAAGGGTTTCACCAGGAACACAGAGCTTGTAGCTTGAGGCAAAAGAAAAACCTCATCTCACAAAAGAGATCTTCCCCCACGTACTCCATCAAAACAGCTCGGATATTGTGTCTATTATTAAGTCTTGTAAAATCCACATCACAGACTCCTACAAACACCGCTGCTGATCTATTTTTCAATGAAACCTCAGATTCATATCCAGGTGCCTGCTTCAATTTTCAGGTGTTTCTCTACACGCCCCTGCTCCCCAGCACACTCTTGCTACTAACAAAATGAAGCTATATCCGACACCAGTTGTCTTTGGGAATTAAGAAAAACAAGCCATTGGCAGTAGAGAGCAGAGGCTGGAATGAAAGGCTGAATGAAAGACAGCTTAACTTGTCGGTGTCCACTCGAGGCCCTGGTGCTGTGTGGGCAGACATGAGAGACAGAAGGAGTCCTGCTTTACTGTCTCCTTCAGAGAGTCTGTGTGCACCTCACAGCACACAGCATGGATAATACATTCCATTTTATAACACAATGGAGAAGCCTTTCCATTTCCCACAAACCTCAGACCACATGGAAAGTAGAGACTGAATCTTAAAGGTGGACTGTTGATCACTCAAGCACTACCCTCTCCTTCCTCTCTTCCCTCCCACGCCTTCCAGAAAGCACAGGCTGGTGGTCCATCTTAGGATGCCCCTAGAGTGGTAAGGCCAAGCCCAGCCAGTGCAGTGGGAACCAATTACCTTCCCCAGCCTATAAATCAGAGCTCCCACCTCCCCCTCTCAGAGGAAAGTAGAGGGTGCAGAGGACCAGAGAAGTGTCTAGGCAACACCAGGTCAAAGCTGAGGCCAGGCACCATGACCCACAGTCACTTCCATCCAAACATGCATCTGTTTCCAGACAAGCACCTGCCTTTACTATTGCTCATAGAAGAGAGACAATAGAGTATGATAGCTTCCTGCACTAGGGAATCATGGGTTCTGTTTACAATTCTAGAATAATCTCCTCAAACAGCATCAGATTCCCAACTGTGTTCCAACAGTACCAAACAACAACTCTGAGAGACATCTTCCCTAAATACTTCATTTCCAACAGTGTCTAACTTCACAGAGTTGGACGGATATGTTTTCTCTCCTCCTGGACATATTGGCCAGTGCTCTGAATTCTTAGACATCAAAATGAGGGATGATAAGCAAAGTAAGGGAGATGAATGGTTTGGAATGTACAATAGGTAAAGCAGGTGAGAGGCCAAAGGGTTGTGTAGCCACAGCTGTCAGCTGAGCTAGAAAAGGTCTGTTATGAGTCCAGAAAAGAAATGTCGCACCCAATGGATCTTACTTATCGAGGGAGCTACACAGAAGCTAGACAAGTGAAGGATGCAAGGACCTCATAAAGAGAAGGAATCAAAGCACTGCTGGAGTCCTCCCAAGAAGGAAGGAGATATCTCCTCGACTGGGGAGGTGATGGACACTCAAGGCTCTTGGTTGCCCTGGTGACCAGAGCACTCTTCAAGTGCTAATGGCTTGGAAATGAACACAACCACTTGGACATGAAATAAATAGTGAGCTTTGGAGTCAAAGACAATCATGAGAGCTCCACACAGGAAGACTTGAGGATGTAGAGTCTGGGTGGAGGCCATTAGTTAACATGGTATGGGCAGTGTGGAGTACTGGGAGAAATATTACGAGCCTGACAGGTAAGGGACAGGCTAATGATAGCTAATGCCTTTGACAAGTAATATGTCTGCCATTTCTCTTTCTGGCATGCTCTAGCCTACAAAGCCTAAATTAAGTGTTAATGAGCCCATATTGATCTCCTTGCTCCCTTCTGCCTTCAGCATGAGGAAGGCAGGCTGGCTGGGGAGACTCAGTTGGAACTCAGTCTTCGGATGTGGGCATCTCCCAGGGTGATCATGGCCACCTCTGCCTCCCCTCCTGCTGTTCACACCAGACCAAGTTCATGGAGGCAACCTCAAAGGATCTGTGGCTCAGTGCTCAGTGAACTGCCTGGGAAATAACACCCAGATATTCAATGCTCATCTTGATGATTGCAGTGAATGCAGCATTTCACAGATGTGATCAATACCTATGAACTCTTGACATAAGCAAACAACCTTCAGGAATGGGGAGGAGCCTGGTCCATGAGCTGGAAGGCCTTTCCAGCAAAGATAGATTTCCTGGAGATAAAGGAATGCTGTCCTCACATGATATCAGAGAAATTCCACTAGCTTCCTGCCAGCTGGCTTTCTATAATCCACTTCCAGACTTGCCAGACCTCAGAATCACAAGAGACAGTTCCTAAAAATAAGTCTTCCCAGAGATTGATAAAGAAATAAGTGCCTTTAGATATGGAGATATATATATATATATCTCCATATGGCTGTGGTATAGTGTCTTATAATATGAAATATCTATTTGGTGTTTGTTCCAGCTTCTTGCCACACAACTGTCTAAACCTGGAGTATCCCCAAATCATGTGTCTTTTCATGTGTTAGTGACTGAATGATGCCCAGGAGCTCCTAGGTAGCCTCAGAGAGAAGCTGCTTGCCAAGAAGAAATTCTGTGTGATTAAAAGGTTAGAATTTTGAGTCCTCCCCCAACACACTCCACTGAGAAAGGGAGAAAGGCCAATGATGTCATCAATTGTGCATGCATATTGAAGCCTCTGTTAAAAGCACACAAAAAGAGCAGAGTTCATAGGCCTTCCAGAAAGCTGAAACCCTGATCATGCTTGCAGGGCAGGCAGGGAAGCCTCCATGTTTTTCTCTCAGACATGGTCTCATCCCTATCTTCATCTGAGGCTTCATCTGTATCCTTCATAGCACTGTGTGTCCCTGTGTGCATAAAGGTGTATGTGTACATGTTAAGCAAATTGATCTTCGTCTTTTCTAGCACTGTGTGCACTATGTATGCAAGTATGTATGGAGGTTAGAGGTCAATGCCAAGTCTCTTTCTTTGTCACTGCCCATCTTATTTTTTGAAACAGGATCTCTCACTGAATCGGACCACAGTCGAGGCCTGGTACAGGCTGGCAGATGAACTCTAGGGATCCATTTGGTTTTGCCTCTCCAGTGCTAGGATTACAGACATGTGAACCATGCCTGGTTTCTACGTGAGTGCTGGGGCTACAAACTCAGCTTTCCAGGCTCGCATGGTGAGTGCTTTATTGACTAAGGGCAGTGACCGAGCCATCTCCTTAGTCCTGAATCCTTTCTGATACGTAGACAAAGAGGTCATGCTTTCCTGAGTTCTATGAAACCTTGCAAATTCATCAAACTCAAAGACAGGGTTGTAGAAATCCTGATTTGCAGTGGTGTGTCTGAAATACTGACTGCCACCTGAGGGTTTGTGATTGGCACCTAAAGTGGGAAACATCTCAGGAGATGCCCCTCAGTCCATAGACTCCAATTCTTACTACAGCCAGTTTGTTTCAAGATTGAAATGCCTTATGGAGTGTCCGGGTGATGTCGACTCAATAATTGGTTGTGAAAGTGGAAAGTCCCACACATTTAGACATAGATATTCTGTATTGTGTGAAGTCTGAAAATACAGAGAAACTGTATGTTTGAAATTTATTTTTAATATCATATTTTAATTTTTAAATGTGCATATATCTGTGTATGAGTGTATACACATCAATGCAGGTGTTTCCAGAGGCCAGAAACACAAGATCTCCTCAAGCTGGAGTCCAGTGTGAGTGCAAGGGTCTTTTGCAAAAACTTGTTTTTTGATCTTAACTGCTGGACCATTCCTCCAGCCCCTGGGAAAATGTATATTTTTCATTAACGTTTATATGTGTGTATATAAGTTTATATATACATCAAAGAATTACATAACATATAAGATAAATCTAGATATATCATGTAAAAATGAAATAAAAATTAAATTCTTTGAGACTTGAAATGTGACCTTGAAATCTTATCACTTATACCTACTGGCTCTAACTCCACTTCCTGATATCACCAGGAGCAAGCTCACTGGAGTCTCTAGTCTATTTAGGAACTCAGTCTACTGGTTTAGCACAGCAGTTTCTTTACCCATCAGTCTATTGTCAGGAGCATGATTGCCCTTCAGAGTTTCTTCTCCTTCACTCTGCTGCCAAGACGATCAGGCACCATGACCCTACTCCTCGAGAACCACTCAGCAGACTGAGCATGGGTCACTCAGAGAAAGAGTAATACATTCAGCCTCTAGCTACAGTAGCTATTGATGGACACTGTGGTCACAATCAGTGTGGGGACAGAGTGGGGACAGGGCTGAGGCAAACTTGTCTCCATGCCACCTATAGAAGCAAAGTCTCCCCAGGCAGGAGGGGTTGGTTAATTTCCATTGTGACCTTCACCTGACTTAAAGGTGCGCAGGAATAGGGAAGCTATGGGTGTGGGGGAGGGTTGTTTCTAGAGCCAGTAATGACATCCTAACATACATGACACAATGGGTTTTATAATATGGTACCATCATTGGGAGGTGGGGACTGGCAAGAGCCAGGTTTGAGTTGGAGGAAGTAGGCCATTAGGGGCAGCAGTCACTATAAGGCAGGAGAATAGCAATTAATGGAAGAAGTTTCAGAGGTGGCCACACAGAACGGACTAGCAGTGGAAACAGTGTCAGTCCTTAGTGTACCTAATCTTCATCTAACCAGGAGCCCATGGTCTGTAGAGCCCTTGACCCTAACGTTTAGAGCTAGGTACTATGTGAAAGATTCACAAAAGGTCCCTATTGAGACCACATCCCTCCTCTTTTCTTACCTGCCTGGGGCTAGGCCATAGTTGAGTTGTAACACACTTCAACTCCCTTTGCCAGTAACAGCCCACCAGTCTCTGCACAATTTGCTGTAAAATGGCACAAAAACCTGGGAGCTTCAGTATCTGCCCTGGAGACTCAGATCCATGCCTCTGATACTTGGGTCTATGTCTCACCTTAGCTGGTTTCTGTACTTCCCTCTCTCTCTACTTCCTGTCTGTCAGGAAGTGAAAGGCAGCCTCTTTCATGCATTCTCACTTCTAGGATGCTCTCCCAATCATGGGGTGAAGTAAACTTGGGCTCAGCCTTGTGAAGCACTGAGCCTAAAGAATCCCTAATTCCCTTGTGTTGTTTCTGCTATGTATTTCGGTCTCCATGTCAACTGTACCGGTTACACTCCAGCCCCCCAAAAAGCAAATGTCAAGGCTCCCTACAAAGCTGCCACATACCTTCTGTTTCCTGGTTCAGTCCCTACCTGGGAACTGATTGAACTTGGGATCTATGATTAAAGTCTATGCCCTTGAGTTTGGGAGACAGATCTGGATCTTTGAAAGAGATATTTTGTCTTCAGATAAACAGTGGGTTGAAGTTATTTCCAACCCCATGATCTTTGCTAACACTGATGTTGATTCGTGTTGCCTGGCAACACAGCCAGATGTAGGACTTCTGCTTGCAGAGCACAAAGAAAGTACCAAGGGATCTGAACTTGCTTGGTTAGGGAACAGTCTAAAGAAGGTGTAGGAGGGACATCAGAAGAAACACAAGCCTGGAGAATTGTTTTAGGAACTTGACCCCACAGTAAGATATTTAGTTGGGTCTGTCACTGTCACAAAATATCTGAGAGAAGCCAATTAAAGGGAGGGATGTCTATTTTGGCTCATGGTTTCAGAGATCCTGTAGGATGGCTTTTTCCTCTAGACATGACATGATCCTCCCAGGGCCATTTTGGAGATTACCTTGGTATCCCTGACAACAGAAGAGCAGGAACCATATTGAGACATCCAAATCTGTAGTAATGGTAATGGAGCTAGTAATGTTCTCTCGTTAAAACAAGCCCCTCTCCTGAGATTCCAGTCTGCTCCCCCACCCAGCTGCAAGTGATCTTAGATGATACTAGAGTACATAAGATGTAAAAGGCTAGGTAAAAGTGGACTCCATGATGCAGCCTCATGAGGGCATCATCCTAGGGCCAAGGTGGGGCCTAGGGCTACGCAAGGGATGTAGCTGTTTTGGAGGCTCCTATGCTGCTGTAAGTAACCTTCCTCCCAAACTCCTGTGATAAAGCCTACTCAACTCACTGGTGTATTACATGGATTTCAATGGTTTGTCCTTTGATGCCCTATCTGTGATGAATAGACCCATCATTGTCTCTTCGAGAAAAGTTAACTCTCCAACAAAAAGTTCAAATCCCAGGTCAGTGGTTCATGTTACTTTTAGATCTTTTTCCAAGGTAGAAACATTATGGCAGAAACGTGTGGCAAATGGAAGCAGCAGCCTGGGTGGGAGTGGGGAGGCAGGAGACAGAGAGACCCAGTACAGGATATAAACTTCAAGTTCATGCCTCTAGAGGGCTATTCCCTCTAATTGGGCCCTACATTCTAGTTCTCACAATGTCTTAATATCATACATTATAAAGATGTGATGGGTTAATCCCTTCATGATGTCACAGCCCTCCTGATTCTATCACTTCCCCAAATCCTACCTCTAACCATGGCACTAGGGGACAGTCCTTCAACACCTGAGAAGTTACTTTTTGGTGGGAGAGGGAACCTCATACCCAAAACCAGACTCCAGGTCTCTAGGTTCTTCTGAGGGTCTTACAACAATCTCCTTGTCTACCCTTACCATGAGGGCTCTGGCTTACATTACTTGCAGCCCCATAGTTTCCTACTGCTGATGCTGATTCTGCGTTTCCTAGCAACACAACAAGCCTTCAGACACTTGCTTACAGTAACCCAACTACCCAAGGATGGTTTGCTTCTCACTTTACAGTCTTAGCCTGGAAGACTGATGGAGACATGGGCTCTATCCAGCAACCAAACTGCAGCTAAGGAGAGAAGAAACAGAGTCCAAACTTTGGACTTTACAGCAAGAAAGTCTTCTTTCCAATCAGGAAACAAGATGTTTTTTCTTTCCCTGGTATATTGGGGAGGGCTTAATCCTAATTTAGGTCTTGATGGAGCCAATTATCTATTTTTTAATATTAAAAGTGTCCTATATCTGTTTCCAAGACAACGAACATAGTAGGAATACTGGGAAGTATAGTATCCCATCACATCAGTCAGAAATCTGGAAAATCTTCTCCCCTTCTTAAGCCAGAAAGCCCTTCATCTGTAAACACAGGGCAAGGATGGCGTAATTTTACCCCTGCTGCATAACAGATAGTCCTTCATTCTCTCATCAAGTTGCTGTGGATCTCAGGATGCATTTTCTATTTCTGGAATCCTGGCTAAATGCTCTTTAAGTGGCGAAAAGTGATCTCCAAGTGAGCTTAAGTTGTGAAATGTGCATTATCTGAATGGTGAATTTGGCTGAAAGAGATAAACAGATGACAGTGGCCTCGATTCAGCTACTCAAAGTAAAGGGAAGTGGGAAAGGAGACAGAAGAATTAGGCCCCATGAAACCAAGAGATGCTCACTTTGAACTACCAGAAGCATAGATTCATATAAATGTATACTCTCCACCCCATGAGCAAAATGGCTGTAGATGATTTCTCTTTTAAAGTACATGTTTTCACTACACATACAATTAAAGGGTGGGGCTGATAGTCTACAGTAAGAGTAAGGAGGATCTAATAACATGAGATAGCACTTGATGGGGCCTTCTCCAAAAGGAGAACCCTGTTCTAGGCACTGGGATGAGATGAGCTATGTATCCCACCCAGCACTTCAAGGGTTAACTCATTTTCATAGTTCTTGTTCGAGGAATCAATGACCATTTGGGTTTGGATTGTCTTCTGTAGCCACCATGAACTCCAACAGACATCTTAGAGTTTGAGTGACTCATTTGCTTGTGATACCCTTCCTTTTGCTAAACCTAAACCCACAGTGCAATGTGACTTCTACAGGGAGAATGGGAAAGGAGAGATCAGGATAATCATCAGGAGAAGCACATGTTGTTTCCTCTCACATAGGTGCACCTTCATTGACAGTCATTATTTTTCTTCACTCCCCAGCTAGAGTCTGGGAGACTTGTCTCTGCTTCACTGACAGAATGCTGGAGGGAAGTGATAATGAAAAATGATGCTGTTGCTTTTAATGTGGTGGGATGGGGTTGAATGGATGGATGCAGTGGTGGGTGAAGGGATGGATGGAGGGATGGATGGATGGATGGATGGATGGATGGATGGATGAGTAGATGGATGGATGGGTGGATGGAGGGATGGATGGATGGATGGATGGATGGTTGGATAGATGGATGGATGGGTTGGTGAGGTGAAGGGATGGATGCAGGGAGGGAGGGAGGGAGAGAGGGAGGGATGGGTGGATGGATAGATAGATGAGTAGGTAGGAGAACAGGTTGGTAAGTATGATAGTGGATGGGTTAAAACAGACGAGTGGATGAATGTAAGTGGGTATGTTTATGGTTAGATGGGTGAGTAAATGACTGAATGAATGAATGAATGAATGAGTGAATGGAAAACAGATGGGTAGGTGGAAAGGTGAGATGGATGAGTATGGCTAACTAATTGGGAGGGTGAGTGAGTGGATGGATGGATGCATGCTTGGATGGAGGGCTGATAGCAGATGGATAGATGGATATGTAAGTGGATAGGTGCAGAGATGAGTGGGTAGAGGAGTAAACAGATGAACAGAAGGGTAGGAGAATGAATGGTCTGGTAAAAGGGTGGGTAGGAGAATGAAGAAGTTATACTGATAAATGAGGGAATTATAAGGGAATGGTATGTGGAAGGATGGATGGATGGAAGGATGGATGGGTGGGTGGGTGGGTGGATGGATGGGTGGGTGGGTGGGTGGATGGATGGATGGGTGGGTGGGTGAGTGGATGGATGGATGGAAGGATGAATAGATGGATGGATGGATGGATGGATGGATGGATGGATGGATGAGTGGATGGATGGATGGTGGATGGATGGATGGATGGATGGATGGGTGGATGGATGGTGGATGGATGGATGGATGG
>JADRCH010000168.1:1157276-1244308 GCA_019843965.1 Rhynchomys soricoides
TGGATGGATGGATGGATGGATGGATGGATGGGTGGATGATGAAATAGATACATAAAGTTTAACGCGGAATTTTTTGGACAACATTGCCTAGTCAGCACGCATAGAAAACCTACTCATGAAGCCCTAAACCAGCACAAGCTCTAGCATAATCCAGGAGATGGTTTAAAGCTAGTACAAAAAGTGAGCAGAAGCTGAACCTGTGACATACCCAGATCTGAGGAAGATGGTGGAAGAAAGGAAGCACGGAGAGTAAGGCTTCAGGGATGCACAAATAGCAACGCACACTCATGTTTCAGACAAGACATGAGATCATACTAACACCTGTGATTAAAAGGGCCTTGGCTAGCATTTCTCTGCTCCAAGCCCATCAAGTCCTCAAACACAGCACTTCAAACATGTTCCCTGCACAGTCTCTGTGGTGTCTGCCTCTCTTCTTTTTCTATAGCTCTTTGAAGTCAGGCTGCCTTTCAAGTGTGAAAAGCATGGCCAAGCCTCTGTCTAAAGGGAAGCCTGCAGTCTCCTCTCCTCTCTGAAGATTTCCCCCTCATCTTTGACCTCTCCATATGCAAGGAACAATGTCCTGCATCTGGGATACAAGCTGGCAGTTGCCTACTGCTGGCAACTAGAGCCCAGGGATGTTGACTATAGAGGGGCCCTGCAAACCTTCTCAGCCACAGATGAGCAAGGGAAATCACTGGAACACCTCAACAGTGCCAACAAACTCTGTACAATGAGAAAACACCAGGACATTTCCCATAAGCCACCTTGAGACCAACTTTGCACTCCTTTGGGGCTGGTGTCTCTGAATGCTCCAACCAATTCTGATCTCTTTCCAAGCCATGAAGTCATGAAGCAAGAGAAGCAGTCTTCACTCTGAAACTCCTGGTCACATTCTGAACCTGACACCTTCCTTCTGCTCCCTTTAGGCCTGTCCCCATTTGCAGGCACACTGAGTCTGTCTTGTTTCAACATTGTATTCCCATAAGCTTAACCAAGTCCAGTCACATCAGGAGCCCTTGATAAATATTAGTTGAATAAATGAATGGATGAGGCATATGCAGTGGGGAGAAGAATGAATCTTATTAAATTTAGTCTGATATTAGAATAGGATTAGAGAAATCCTTTGGGGTTTGCATCTTATTAATAAACAGTTGCATGATATTAAACTATGAAGACAGAGAAGGAAAAAGCCATCCCATTATTCAGCCATTTCTCCCATAACAGACAGCCAATGAATAAGCTCCATTAAGAGGAGGCAGACAATATATTTAAGCACTGTAAATATCAACATTAGTACTCAGCCCCCATGCAATCTAATTTAGCTGCTAACACAATCCATCATAAGTGAAGTATGATTTTGCTTATAGGGAACATAAAATCTCTCCTGATTGATTGCTCCTTTTTTTCTTTTCTGCCTCCCCTGCTCCTGTGTTCTCTGGGGGTGAAAATCAGTTACACACAAATCTCTTTCTTCGGGGACAAAAAGACCCTTGTCACCAGGGCATTTATAAACACAAATTTACTTTTCACTGTGCAGCAAAGGTATCATAAAACGGGAGGTTAATCAGTTGCCACAGCAGTCCTTGGGTTATTTGTCTGCACTCACTTTTTATGTTTTCAGCATGCAACTCACTTCCAGGCTCTACAAACAAGGTCTTAATTCTTCATCAGAATGGTTGTTCAGGCAGCCATGGACTCTGAGGTTTATTTCTGGTGGTTTAGAGGAACAGTCAATGAGAACATGGGGGGGGGGTGTGATTTCATACTTGTATTTGCATTTTTTTAGCAGCCACTGCACGGGAGACTCAAAGCCTTGAGCCCCATTTCATTGCTGTGGCCAGGAGCCATGCCAGCCTCCTCCCCAGGACAGTCAGGGACAAAGCAGGTTGTGGGGGGAAAGGAGGGACATTCACTCTCTTCTTGTGCTGTCCCAACAGGATGCAGAAGGTCCGTGCTGTTCAAATACAAATGAGAAAAGGGGAGAGAAAGAGAGGGGCAAATGGAGCTGGGGAAGAAGGCAGAGTGCTGTAAAGCTGAAAGGAGGGATGGGGAAAGAGAAGGAGTGAAGGAGAAGGGGGGTGAGGAAGAGACAGGTAGGGAGAGAGAGAAGAAAGCTGGTGTCTGCTCCATGATTTAATCTGAGAGCAGAGGAAGAAGAAAGGAGAGAAGACAACAGGGTGGAGATCAGAGAACAAATGTCTCCTCAGTGACTTAAAATGACAGAGGAGAGGAGCAAAGAGAGGAGAGAGGGTGAACAAAACAGGTGTCTATTCATCCTTTTAAGAAGATGGAGAGAAAAGAGGGCAGGAGGGGCAGAGGTGGGGGTTTAGGCAGGTGTCTACCCCCCCGTGCTCATTCCCACGCATGAAGATAATTATGCAGAAGATTCCAGAGCTCAACCCTGAACACACAGCTTCCAGCAGTGATGCTTCCTACATGGATCTATTACATGAAATCACAATAATCATTCTGTCTGTGGGCATTTTACATAATGCTTCTTAATGCTGGTTAGCACAAACCAACAGAAAAACAGAAGACAGCATGCCAGAGGTTCAGCTCAAGCCCATTCCACCACCCCAAGCTGTCAGTTTCTTCCACTACAGGAACCTCCAAGATGCGTCTACTGGAACTAGAGAGCAAGGCATGGACCAGGATGCAGGAAAACACCTTTGTCCTGAAGGTCCCATAGAGAAAAAGAGGGAAAAATTAAACTATGAAAAACACTCAGTTAAAAACAGGTTTCTCTCGGAGACAGTGTGCGTGTGGATATTGATCTAATTCAGGGTGTTGTTTCCCCGGGTGGTTTATTGGCTTTGGCGAGTCTTTGGCTGGCCTGCTAATACTCGAGGGACTCCTCTTCACCCCTGTAAATTAAGCCACTGCAGCTACACCATAGCTCAGCTCTGAACTTCCCCAGCTTTGTCCTCCTAACAGACACCTTCTGGATCCTCCTTGTCTTACTGTCCTTTAATTCCTCCTGGGGTGCCTTCACCCACTCTGTCCTCTTCTGCTCTTTCAGTCACTCTATCTGTCTTTCTCTGTGCTGCCAGATAGTAATACCTCTGTGCTGTTTCTTCATGAGAGGTGGCTCAGTGGGAAAGTGCTTGTTTAGCCTGCAGGGGGCCCTGAGTTCCATCCCCAGCACCACAAAACAGAAACAAACAAAACTATTATTTCCAATTGAGAGGCAAGGTGGATCAGAGTCTACATCAGGAATTGATGCAGAATGCTCGCTACATCTCTGATATTAAAACCATGGAAATAGTGAACCAGGACTTTCATCATCCATAAGATACTGTTTAGGACCACAGATTTAAAAAGTTGAAACTGATATTGGGTGAATGAGGCCTTTATCCTGAAGAATCTCCTAATTTCAAGAGGCTTCAAGACAGAGAGAGAGAGAGAGAGAGAGAGAGAGAGAGAGAGAGAGAGAGATATGACAGAGGCGGAGAGAGAAAGAGAAGCTGGACCGTGATGCTATTTCAGAAAGAGAGAAAATGAACACCACTACTTCAGCCTCCATACTAACAGTGACAACACATGACCAGGAGGTTCCCATCATGCCATGCGCCACGGTCCCTGCAAAACCTTAGCCATGCAATCTTGAGATCCCACAGACAACCTCATTTCTTTAGGATTTTCCCACTTTATAGATTTATTTTTACCTATCTCACTTTAAAATGTGTATTGTTTTTAATTGTGTGTGGAGAGAGAGAGAGAGAGAGAGAGAGAGAGAGAGAATATGCACATGACTGCAGGTACCCATGGAGGCCAATTTGGAAGAATAATACGTTCTCTTAACCACTGACCCATCTCTCTACCCCATTCATTACCTTCCATTTTATTGTGATGAAATGAGTGGTAAAACCAATTTAAAGAAGGAAGGGAACCAGCCTAGATGTCCTTCAACTGGGGAACAGATACAGAAAGGGTGGTACCTTCAACCAGTGGAATTTCATTCAGCAGAGAATGAAATTATGCTGCTGTCTGGAGATCATTATGTTAAGTGATATAATGCAGACTCAGAGAGACAAATAACATGTGTTTCTCTCAGATGTAGAATCTAGAGCACACACACACGCACGCACACATGCACACACACGCACTCATGCACAGGAATGCATACATCCATGCACGCACACACATGTGCACACACGGAAGTTCAGGGGACAATTCAAGAGGGTAGGAGGGGAGCTGGGTACTGAGAGTGAATAAGATCAAAAGGAATAGTAAACATGTACGGAAACCCACCATTTTGTAGAATTTGACCATGAGCCTGAAAGAGCTCTGAAAAATAAAGGTCCATTTTAAAGTGGGAACATGTTAGAAAACTGTCTGTGATGAATCAGCAGCAGTTTCCAGTAACTGTGAAGATTTGAGAAGATCCCTCTTGTTTATCTCGGACATACACAGCAGCAAGAAATTGACTGACACATAAGGTAATCTACAAGTGACAGTCAAGTACATAGAACTGCTCCAATACCCAGCCCTGCTGAAACCAGTGTCTAAAAGGTGTGAAGATTCACAGTGGCCCAGGAAACCACAGGCATGATGTTGAGAGATTATCATAGGCCAGCCAGAGAGGAGGATGAGATGAACCTCGAGTCCAAGGAGGAAACCACGACTGGCAGAGAGAGAGATTTCCCCTCTTCCTCTGTCAGCTGTGCACCCCCTAGAGCTGTCACAGCACCCCTCTCCCACTTCTTAAAGGTCACACAAATGAGATGAATGATCAGGGACACCAAAGGTCACATAATATTAAAAGTAAGCTGTGTTTTAAGACTTTGTGGCAAATGTCATATTCTGCAGGAGTTCATTATGCTTCAGTAAGGTTTCAGAGTTACTTGTGGTGTTTAATGGGATCTTTTAAGAATTACACTTTCTCAGTGTGTGTGTACTCAAACATACACAGGCGCAAGCACGCACACACACACATACACACACACACACACACACACACACACACACAAACTTATTCACAAGAATGGATGCCAACACTCATAAGTGGAGGTCAGAAGAGAACGTGAAGGATTCGAAGGAGTCAGATTGCTCCATCCTCAAGACTTAGAGGTGAGCATCTTTGCCCACTGATCCACCTCTCTGGCTCACAATGCTGTACTTATTAATAACATCTTTCCTTGTGGCAGGTAAACTGTCATGCATTGTAACCCCACAATCTGTGGCAGGGAAGATGACTCGGCAGGCACAAGCAAGAGGATCTGAGTTTGGATCTCTAGTGCCCAAGTAAAGGCCAGCAAGAGCAGTGTAGCACTTGTAGCCCCAAGTGCTAGAGCAGAGACAGGCAGATCTGGGGGCTTATTGGCCATCCAGTATAGGCTATAATGCTAAATTTCAGGTTCAGTTACAAATCCTGTTTCAAAACATAAGGTGAAGAGACTGGAGGAATGGCTCAGGGGTTAAGAGCACATGCTGTTCTTGGAGAATACCCAACTTCAGTTCCCATCATAGGAAACAGCTCCCATCTATCTTTAAATCTAGCTCCAGGGGAATGACACAATCTTCTAGCCTTGAAGAACATTTACACACACACACACACACACACACACACACCAACAAAAGTAATGCACATGTACGTGTGTGCTTATGGCTGAGAATGTTCAGTAGTGCAGATTTTGTAGGAGAGCTGGGAATGTCAGGCTAGCAGTGTACAGGCAATGGGGAAAGGCTACAGAGGTTTGGGGAGCAACGCATTGCTCCTTGGAGAGAAATTTGTACTACTAGAAGAAACCATTACTACCTGTATCGGTTACTTCACTGTGGCTATGATAAAGTACTATGACCAGAAGCAATGTTAAGGAGAAAAAATATGTTTTGGCTTCGGGTTCTAAAGAGAGTCCATCATGTTTGGGAGACATGGCAGTACACGGCCTGAGTAAGAAGCTGGCTGATTACATTGTATGCACACACAGGATGCAGAGAGGGAGTGCAGGAAGTGGTGCAGGGCTACAAATCTCCAAGCCCCTGCCCAGTGAGGCTCTATCCCACAGTGTCTTAGCCTCCCTAAACAAAACAGCATTGCTAACTGGGGACTGAGTACTCAAATACCCGAGCCCATGGGGAACAGTTATCATTCAAGCTGTTACATTATCACTTTGATTTTATGTATATATACATGTCTGTTTCCAAAAGTACAAGGAGCCTCCAAACGTACAAAGGCCCCATGATATCTGGGTTTGGGAGGGGAAATGAAGACCTGGCTATTTAAAGTTCAGAAGCATTGAACAGTGGTTTAAAGGTGTAAGTCAAAGAAGAAGAGAGCGGCATCTAAGCTCAGCTGCTCAGAGCAGCTTGGCCTCAGCCCACGAGTTCTTCAGCCAGCTTCCTCAGACGTGACAGATAATGGCTCTTCCCTGGAGCCATAAAAAGATATTCAATCCAATCAGATACGGCAAAGTCACCATAAAATGTGAGCATTCATCAACAAGGCTGTATTTATATTAAATTAAAACTCTAAAAGCTCTGCACAGAGAGGCCTGACACCTTAGCTTCTCAGAGGGCTGAGGCAGGGGGATGGCAAGTACAAGACCTGGGCTATAGAGACAAGTTCAAGTCCAGCCTAAGTAACATATTAAGCTTGAACTAAAAGGTAAGAGAGCTGTGGGAAACGGTTCACCTGGTGTACATCCAGCACTGCTAATTAGTGAGGGGCTGGCCTCCATCACCCTGTGCTTGTCTATCTGTCAATCTGTCTGTCTCTTCCTCCCTGTTTCCCAGGAACAGATGCTCGCATTCCATCATGGGGTCTGTGGAATTGAACTCAGTCCATCCCTTTGTGCTGCAAGCACCTCTCCCTCTATACCTCTCCCTTCAAACCATCCCTCCAACCCTTCTCTCGGCCTCCCTTGCCAACCCTCCCTCCTTTCTCCCAGCATCCATTCCTTTCCCCTAGCTCTCTATTAAGTGAACATCTGAGCATTTCCTCTAGCATGTAACAAAATGTGTTCTCAGAGTAGCTGTCTGAGTTCCAAGTCCAGATTCTAATCTTTTTCTGGCTGTGGAACCCCAGGGAAATTGTTTCATCTCCCCAGATATTTCTTTTTCTCATGTATCAAGTGGGCATGGCAAGAAACCCACCCCACCTCCCTGCTTCTGCACTGTGGTAGAGTTAAGTGACTCTATGCACATAAAAAGCAAACCCTTTAAAACAATACAGAATGCAGTGAATAGTCTACACAGCAAAAACCACAGTGCCCATGATGGCTTCACAGTCAGCCCAGTCCCCTCCTCTATGGAGGCTCTGTGGAAGGTGACTTCCCTCACCCCAACCTGTTCCATTTGAGATTTGATACTCCCATCTGTGAGGAAGCAGCCTGTAGCCCTCACTTCCTTTGCTGTCTCTGCCTGTCTCTGCTTCCCGCTGGCCTTGCCCTTGTTGCAGATGGAAGGCAGCCAGGCTCTGTGTGCTCATCCCCCCCAAAGCCTGGAGTTTTCTAAAGCTCTGGTCATGTGGCATCTGGCCTCTTTCCTCAGGAACACAATTCAAAGGGGTAAGCCTTTCAGAGAAATCTCATCTCTCATCAGCTGCCAGGAACAACCACAGGGAGAGGAATCTAAAAGTTGCACTCCCCTTCCACCGCCACTCCATGCAAGGGAGCCTGCCTTTGAGACAGACATGGGGCAGGAGAGACAGCCATGCTGAGTGCTTTTGTAGGGTTGGAATAAGAAGGCTGTCCTGAGGAAAACACACACACACACACACACACACACACACACACACACACACACACTTTATTATAAAGAACATTTGAGGGAATGGGTTATTGCTATTCTTCCTGAGAACAAGAGTTCAATTCTCAGCACCCCCCCCCCCAGTGGATCACAATAGTATTTAATTCCAATTCCAAGATGCCCTCTTCTGGTTTCTGTGGGCATAAGGCACTCAAGTGGTGCCTACACAACATAGAAACAGAGGAACAATCATACACATGTGTGTGTGTGTGTGAGAGTGTGTGTGCATGTGTGCGTGCATGCTTGTGTGTGTGCGTGTGCGTGTGCATGTGTGTGTGTGTGTGTTATAAAAGAACAATTGAAGAGCTGGGATGATAGCTCAGGGCCAGGACCTGAGTTTGACTCCTAGGACCAAGAAAAAAAGCTAGGTGTAGTGCTGTCCATTTGTAATCCCCACATTGGGGGAAAGGGGAGATAGGTGGACCTTGGTTAGATAGCCTCACATATTGGTGAGCTCTGGTCCCAACAACATGCACAACTCCTAAGGAATGACACCTGAGGTTGATCTCTGGCCCCCACATGCATGCACATGTGGTCACATGCCCCTACTTACAAAAAAAGTCTCTGCACACACAGGAACAGGTGTGTGCGAGCAAACTAGCATTTACGGTATTTCCTCACTGGCTCCTTCTCTGACTCCATTTCCAACAGCGGGCATCCTTCATTGGCAACCTTGCCCAGCTTTGAGGAAAGAGAGCCAGCCCACACATGTCTCCCTTCCCCACAGCCATTAACACCAACTCACCATATACTTAGACATCTGGCCAATGAGGCAGCATGCTCCTTTCCCACCCCCCACCATCGACTGGCAGAATATCTGTTTCATCACCATTTGTTCCTCTGAGAGAGACACTGAGATAAAGCTGACATCATTTCAAATCACACTGACTCTGGCCAGATGTCCTATGTCTGGGAAATAATAGTTGCTAAAGTTTGCATTTGTTTTAATGCTGAAATTGCTGGAGAGGTTACCTTGAATCTAAGATTTGGGGACCCTGGCCAGGATAGAGATGGGGGAAGGGGGGTTGGGGGTCAAAGAGAGCCTCCCTTACCTTGGGCCAGTCTTCCTTTAAAGTTCTGATGGTAGTAAAGTTCTCCCTTTCCAGTATTCTCTGTCTGTGCCCCCTTGCCTTGCAAACTGAGTCTAAGGAATGAGAATAGCAAGTTCAAAGCCAGCCTTCACAACTTGGTTAGACCTTGTCCCAAAATAAACAGTAAAAATAAGACTAGTGGTGAGCACTTGCCTGTGGTAGGTGAAGTCCTGTACTTGATCCACAGTAGAAAAATGTGTGTGCACATATATGGTAAGTGTATATATACCTATTACATGTATTTGTGGGTTTTCAGGTTCATGTGGAGACCATGGGTCAATCCTGGGTGTTATCCACCTTACTTTTAGAGCAGGATCTCTTTGTAGCCTGGAGCTTGTTCACTAAGCTAGGCTGGCTGACCAGTAAGACATCCAGACTCTACCTTCCTGGTCTTGCGTATATGACTCTTAATACCAGGAGAAGGCTAGTCCTCAAGTCCAGATCACGCTCCTTACTTCCTCCTGGGATCAGATTTGGAACTATAACTGTACTCTTCAGTCTCCTTGGAAAAGCTTAAAGTGCATCTCACACCAGTTCCCACTGCAACTAGCTCTTCAGGCTGGCGATGTCCTACACACAAGTTCGACATACGTAAGAACCTCTGCTATGTATGCACAGACCAGAACTTCGCCAGCCTTCTTCCCCCTTTTCGTTTTGAAACACAGTGCCAGTAAATTGTTCAGGTTGGCCTTTAACTCGCTTTCTAGCCCAGGTACGCCTTGAACTCTTGATCTCCATGCTTCAGCAACCCCAGTGCTTAAAATAGCAGGTCTATGCCATCAATACTCTGAATAGCCTCCTCTGTGGATTATCAGCCACATGGTCACCAGAGCAGCTTCTGTAATATGGGAACCACAGCCTGGCTCTTCCTTGCACAGTACAGGCCTCTGGCTAATTTTCAAGACCCTTATATCATCCATCATCTATGTCCTGACTCTACAGACAGCTCACCTTGTTCCTCCACACGTCAAAGCAGCGCTGACCCACTGTGTTCCCTCAATCAATCTATCTCCTTCCTGCCTCAGGACATTGGCCCCTGCCTCTGCTCTTTCCAGGAATGAGATTCCCAAGGGTCTTTGCATTCCTGCCACCATCCTTCATGTCTCAGCTAAAATGTCATCTCTTCTAAAAGATTTCCATGACTTCCCTCCTCCCACTCACTGTGAGTTGCTACTGTAGAAACCCACATCGTAGTCATGAGGAGACCCCTAACAAACTGAGCGGTAGTGGTACAGAGGAAGGACGGCTGACATGCCTCTTGTTGGGCCAAATGTCCTATGTGTCTTTTCTTCCCTTGACCTTCCAATATATGGGAAAAGAGTGCCTATCTCTTGGTGTCATTTATCTGTCCTCCTGTCTAAATGATACCTGGGATACCACAAAACAAGCCCAAAGGGGGCAGCATCAGCAATGCTGAATGCTGGATGAGCTCCAGTTCAGAGTCTGGATCCCATGACCAGCAGCCCCAATTACCTCTTAATAAGCTTCTCTGCTTAAAATGGGAGGAGCCCTACTTATTTATGGGTTATGAACCTTGGATGCTTAGAAGACACCAATCCAAGCCAATTTATCCACCTTTGTGGCCATGATCTGGGTACATGGGCTCTTTTCTTTTCTTCCCTTTTCTTTTTTAACTCAAACTTTGTTCTAAGATGTGTTTGAAGCAGGAGGAAAAGATGGGAAATGATAGCGATCTGGTAAAGGAAAGGAGTGTCCTCAGCCTGGCATCTAGTTAAAGCATCTATCCAGCTGAAGGGATTCCAACCCCAGGAGCCACCTTTGATTAAGGCCTTTTATCTTTCCCGGTTGTAGGAATCGTTACTCTAACGGTAACCCTAACGCTCCTATTTTGTTTGTTTTGTTCTTATGTTTGCAATTCCATGGAGAGCACTCTGGAGCCACCCTATAATCTCAATTATGAAGGTGATGGCAGAGACTGGGTGGAGGAGGTGCCTTAGACACTGGCTGATTAATGAACCAGTTCTCCTAAGCTTCCAGAATCCTATGTCCAGCAACCAACAGACCACTAAGACATGAAGGGCACACTCAAGCTTTCAGGTTAGCTTTCCTCTTTCCTTGGGTGGCTTTCTACTTTGTATTAAGATTTGTTTACCTGGAAAGGGGAAAGCATTTGAAATGTAAATAAAGTATCAAAAATAAAAATAAAAAAGTTTTTTAAAGACTTGTTTGTTTATTTTAATGTGTGTGTGTGTGTGTGTGTGTGTGTGCGCGCGCGCATGCACATTCATGTGCACTTGGGTGTTTTCATGGACACCATGGGGGTACAGTGCTCCCAAAAGCAAGAAGAAGGTCTCTTCTTCTACAGATCTAGTACCAGATCTCCTGGTACTACAGTTACAAGGAAAGGTGAGCCACCCTCTGGCTCACTTGGGTCCTCTGCAAGAGCATCAAACACTCTTAACCACTGAACCAGTTCTCCAGCCCTTTTCATTTTTATTTTAAATAAATCCAGACCCTGCTTCATACAGGCTATCCTAAAATTCCTTGCTGTACTGAAGTTCAGAATTCAGTTTTACAGTGCCTTAGTTAAGTCCCTAAAATATTAAGGAGACTCCTCAGGCTGCTGAAGATGAGAGAGAGGAGCTGTGTCTCTGTATCCATCCCTCAGAAGTGCTAAAAAACACAGACAGACATAGCTGAATAAACATTTTACAAACTCTGGACATGAGGAGGAAGCAGCTTCTACAGAATGAAAATAAGACACAAAGCAAAAACAGAAAGGAAGGATGCCCAGGCAACTAACTCCTTACCCTACCGTGAACCAAGCTGTGCCCCAGAAGGAAGAGCAAGGCAGCTCAAGAGATCAGAGCCTGGCTCACACCAAGCGAGGGACTCAACATATGCGGTTCAGTCCTCTCAGCCCTCTCAGCAAAAGGCATGGAGACATTTTGCAAGCTTCCATCATAATCAAAGAAAGGAAGGAAATGAACCACCTCAAGATGACATCCGTCTCCTCACACCTTTTGGAAATTTCACACCCTAATTCAAGGCAGATGCTGTTTACTTGTGCAGTGCCAGTGTTTTGAAACCACTATCTGTAATTGGCTCATTAGCTCACCTGTGGAATTGTTTAGATGTGTGTGTGTGTGTGTGTGTTTTATAATTACATCGTTTCCTCCTTTTTCTGCTCTCTGGAGACTTCTATATAGCCCTTCTTGCTCTCTTTCAAATGCAAGCCTTCTTTCTTCATCACCTGTTGTTTATATATTTTCCTAGATATATCAATATACCATACTAAGTCTGCGTAATGCTTCTTGTACAGATGCTTTCAGGGTTGACCATTTGTTATTGGATTATTAGTTGGTGAGGTCTTCTCTGGGGAAGATGATTTCTTCCACTTTCAGCGTTCCTTAGTAACCTGTAATTCTTAGTATAGGCTTAAGGCCTTACTGGCTTTTCCCCACCCACTTCACTATGGCCATTGGGGTTGTTCTTGTTAAACTTATGTGTAGGCAGCCATGTTGATGAGAATTTGAGGTGGCATTCTGACATAATCTCACATCAAAACTCCCTGACTCTCTTACTCATCCAATCTTTCCACTCCTCTCCTCTTCTGCAATGTTCCTTGAGCCTTAGGTATAGAGATATTTTGTAGATGTAGCCATTGGGAGTCCATCACAAATCTTCATTTTAAATAGCTTTGGTTGTCTGTAATGTTACCCATCACTAAAATGAGATTCCTTGATGAGTGGTGAGGACTATCACATATCTGTGGGTATAAGGGTGTCTTAGTCAGGGTTTCTATTCCTGCACAAACATCATGACCAAGAAGTACGTTAGGGAGGAAAGGGTTTATTCAGCTTATACTTCCAATTGCTGTTCATCACAAAAGGAAGTCAGGGCTGGAACTTAAGCAAGTCAAGGAGCAGGAGCTGATGCAGAGGCCATGGAGGAATGCTGCTTATTGGCTTGCTTGCTCTCTTGGCTTGCTCATCTGGCTTTCTTATAGAGCCCAAGACTACCAGCCCACAGATGGTACCACCCAAAAGGGGCCCTCCCACCCTTGATCACTAATTGAGAAAATGCCTTACTGCTGGATCTCATGGAGGCATTTTCTCAACTGAAGCTCCTTTCTCTGTGATAACTCCAGCTTGTGTCAAGTTGACACAAAACCAGCCAGAACAATTGACCCCTTGTCAACTTGAAACACAAATACATCACTATTAAGCCACAACCCTTACTTTCTTATTCATCCCCAAGATCTAAATAACTTTAAAAGTCCCACAGTCTTTGCAAATTCTTACTATTAAAATTTCAATCCCTTTAAATATATCCAATCTCTTTATCCAATCTCTTAGAATTCAAAGTCTTTTTACCATCAAAAATCTGTGAGCTCCACTAATATACCTTCTTCCTTCAGGAGGGAAAATATATCAGGGCACAGTCAAAATCAAAATCAAAATCAAACTCCAATCATCCAATGTCTGGGATCCACTCATGATCTTCTGGATTCCTCCAAGGGCTTGAGTCACTTCTCCAGCTCTGCCTTTTGTAGAACACACCTTGTCCTCTAGGCTTCAGCTGCCTGTTCTCCACTGCTGCTGCTGTTCTTGGTGGTTATCTCATGGTACTGGCATCTCCAAAACACTGCTGTCTTCTGCTGCAACTAGGCTTTACCAACAGCCTCTTACACCTTGTCCTCTAGGCTTCAGCTGCCTGTACTCCACTGCTGCTGCTGTTCTTGGTGGTCAGCTCATGGTACTGGCATCTCCAAAACACTGCTGTCTTCTGCTGCAACTAGGCTTTACCAACAGCCTCTTATAGGCTCTCTTCATGGTGCCAAGCCTCACTTCCTTTGTATGACCCCTTCAGTTCTGGGCCATCAATTGCAACTGAGGCTGCACCTTCACCATGGCCTTCCATGACCTCTCACAGTGCCCAAGCCTCAGCTGCTCTTCATGACTCCTTCATGCCTTCAAAACCAGTACCACCCGAGTGACTCTTACACATTACCAAGTCCAGCCACAGCACAAGGTACAACCCTGGATATCTCTGTAATGCAGCCTCTATGCTCTCAGAAAACACTTCTCAGAAGATTTTACCTAATTGATGCTGATCTCTTCCCAATCACAGCCAGTTCCCTAGCTCCAGCTAACCCGCATCAATAGTCCTAGTAATGCAATGGTTTGGCTTTAGTAGTTCTGGTATCTTGTTAATCACAGATGATCCTTCAGCCCCAAATAACCAAAACCACAGAATCTTCACAGTCAAAATACCAATGGCCCTGATAAGAGTCTTTAATCTTCCCTCTGAAATTTCACAAACCAGGCCCCCATCTTCTGCACTGTTCTCAACATTATCTTCCAAGCTCCTACACAATATCCCACAAAGCTCTTAATACTGAGTGGATCTTCTAGCCCAAAGTTCCAAAGTCGTTCCACAGTCCTCCCCAAAACACAGTCAGGTTGTCACAAGAATATCCCACTACACTGGTAACAATTTGTCTTAGTCAGAGTTTCTATTCCTGCACAAACATCATGACCAAGAAGCACATTGGGGAGGAAAAGGTTTATTCAGCTTACTCTTGCAATTGCTGTTCATCACAAAAGGAAGTCAGACTGGAACTCAAGCAGGTAAAGGAGCAGGAGCTGATGCAGAGGCGATGAAAGAATGCTGTTTACTGGCTTGCTTGCTCTCTTGGCTTGCTCATCTGGCTTTCTTATAACCCAAGACTACCAGCCCACAGATGGTACCACCCACAAGCCCCCCCCCTTTGATCATAATTGAGAAAATGCCCTACAGCTGTCTCTCATAGATTGAGTTACTCAACTGAGGCTCCTTTCTCTCTGATGACTCCTGCTTGTGTCAAGTTGACACACAATACTAGCCATCAAAACCACAAAGCTAGCTTTATCCCTGAAATGCAGGCATGGTTCAACATAAGAAAGTCAATACGAGGAATAAACCATATTAATACATTTAAAGACAAAAAAAACCAAAAAATCAAATCACATGATCATCTCATAGATTCTTTAAAAGGCCTTTGTCAAACCATAGCATTCTTGCATGATAAAAGTCCTAGAGAATATAGAACTAGAGGGGACATACCTCACCATAATAAGAGCCATTTATGTGAAACCCACAGTCAACACCATCAAGAACAGAGAAAAACTTGAAGCAATTGCACTGAAATCAGTAATGATACAGGGCTGTCTGCTGTCACCACACACTTTTAACATTGTACTTTACTAGCTGGAGCAAGAAAGTAAAGAAGGAAACCAAAGGGATGCAAAAAGGAAAAGAACTTAAACAGTCCCTATGTGCAGATGTATGATGCTGTACATCAGATGTCAGAAAAATTTTACAAGGAAACTTCTAGAAATAGTGAACAAATTCAGCAATGTAGGGTGAAGAATCAACTTGCACAAATCAAAGCTTTTCTATGCATCAACATTCACACAGAGGAAGAAATCATGGGCACGTTTGTAGTCATGATAGCCTTAAAGAAAATAAAATACTTAGGAATAAACCTACCCATGGAAGTGAAGGACCACTGCAATGAAAACATCAAAGCCCTAAAGAAAGAGAGACCCTAGAGATTGGAAAGGCATCCCATGATCATGGATTTGTACAGTTCCTATTGTGAAAATGACCATCTTACCACGACTATATAGAATTTCCATGTAATCTCAACCAAAATCCCCATCTTATTTTTCACAGGAAAAAAAAAAAACTATCTTAAAATTTATATGGAGCCACAAAGACCCTGGAGAGGAAAAACAATTCTAAGCCAAAAGGACAATTCTGGGGATTAACATTCTAGATCTTAAGATATATTACAATAAATCCAATATGGTACAGGTAATAAATAAAAAGAAAGAAACAAAGAAACAAACAAAGAAAGAAACAAAGGCAAAACAAAACAAACAAACAAAAACAGACACGTACTCCAATGGAACAAAACTGAAAACCTAAATATGTAACTTCAGCCATTTAATATTTAATAAAGATGCCAAGAACATACACTGAAGAAGACAAAGCATCTTCAACAAATGCTGCTGAGAAAGTGGGATGTCTACCTGCAGAAGAATGATATTAGATCCACTTCTAGAACTTATACAAAAACTAGCTCCAGTGGACCAAAGACATAAATGTAACACCAAAACTGCTAGAACAGAATTTGGGCAGAACCTACAGGATATAGTTGGTGCCTACAGGACACAGGCAGAACCTACAGGGCACAGGCAGAACCTACAGGACATGGGCAGTAACTAAGTACCTACAGAACATAAGCAGTGCCTACAGGACATGGATAGAAAGGACTTTGTGAATGGGATTCCATTTGCCCAAGAACTATGGCCAACAACCGGCAAGTGGAACTTCATAAAACTAAGAAGCTTTTACATAGATAAAGCAACAAGCAACTGGTGAAGATGGAGCCCACAGAATGGGGGCGGGGGGATCTTTGTCAGCTATACACAAAATATATTAAGAACTAAAAAAAAACAAACAACAACAACCTAAGAGTCAAAAACCGACCCACTTTAAAAAAAAAAAAAAAAAAGTTCTGTGACCTAAAAGAGAGTTCTCAAAAGAAGAAAAAATGGCTAAGAAATATCTCAAAAAATGTTTATTGTCCCTAGCAATTAGGGAAATACAATTCAAATCAACTTTGAGATCTCATCTTACCCTAGTCAGAATGGGGAAGATCAACAACACAACTGACAAGCACTGGAGAGGTATGGGGCAAATCAGTGTGGAGAATTCTCAAAAAGCTGAATATAAGTCTACTATACAATTCACTTATACTGTTCCTTGGCATAAGCCAAAGCACTGAACATCTTGTTTCATGGATACTTAATCAGCCTTGTTAATTGCTGCTCTATTCACAGTAATAGCTAAGAAATAGAAACAGCATAAATGTCCTTCTATGAATGAATGGATGATGAAAAGGTGGTACATATAAATTGTGGAATACTATTCAGCTGTCAAGAAAAATGAGGTCACAAACTTTGCAGGTAAATGGACAGAACTACAACAGGTCATATTGGCTAAAATAATCCAGACCTAAAATGACAAAGGTCACACATTCTCTCTCATTGGAGGCTCCTAGCTCCAAATTTTCAGATGTACACACATACTCCTGGATCTACTACAGAACCAGGAAAGTTTATTTTAAAAAACATGGAGAGGGGTAGAAAGAGCAATAGGGAGGGCTGTGGCAGAGCATAAGGGAAACGTTTAGAGACTGTAGTTAGAGAAGGGGAGGAGACAAAGGCAGAAGGAGAAATTACGGTAAGGATGCCTGAAAAGGTTGCCAGGAATTACCTATTAGCTATCTACATATAGACAAATAAATAAACAACCTATAATACAGATAAGTCTGGTATCAATATACACATAAATAGTTTAAATGAAACTCTATCATGCATGTGAATGTTTAAATTGATCTGTTCCCGTAGGACCAGATAACAACACCCTACAGGAGAAGGAAGGCTCTCTTAGACACTTCCCCTTTTATACCACAGGGGGGAAAATCAAGTAAAAGAGGGACTATTCTATCTCTTCAAGAAATCCTTGATTAAGATGTTGTAAAGAAGCTCTTCCTTGCTGTGAGTGTCAACTTGATGTATAAGAGCATGCAAGAACCAGGCGTGTGGATTCATGTGAGTAGTGCTAAGAAAGGGCGGGGGAGCTATGTAGGGTTCAGTGTTCTTTAATATAAGAAAAGCCCTTTAAATTTTAAATGTGAATTGCTTAGTCATCAGATGCCCCAATGAGAAGCAAATGCCATTAAGAGTCTCACTTACAGGAGAGGATTCTCAGAGGGAAGCCAAGGTTAACCACACAGGGCAGGAGGATCAGACTGAATTAGATACACAGCCCCAAACTGCTCCCAGGAACCAAAAGCCGATGAGCACCAAGCCTGCCAACACCTTAATTTCCATCGGCCCATCTACTCTCTACCTAGAAATGCCTGAAACCTTAGCTTACTCATGCAGCAGAGCCTAGAATGCCTTCCACGGCATCTGCTTCAGTTTCCATGGAAGAACTAGAAATGGATCAGAGAATCCTACCTCCTAATCTCAGCACCTGGGACAATAGTGGATTGTGGGTAAAATGTGAAAAGTATGTTTGCACATGAATTTGATTGTTAATATGTTGGCATTAAGAGAGCATTTGTGTGTGTGTGTGTGTGTGTGTATGTGTGTATGTGATATAAACCACGGCACTGAGGATGCCACTCGGCACTGAGGCAGGAGAATGACAGGGAGTTTGAAGCTACTTTGAGCTACATAGTGAGTTCTAGAGTAGTCTGGTCAATGAGACAGAATAAGACCTTGCTTCAGAGAGAAGGAAGGAAGAATATTTTAAATTATTCAAGTATGCTCAAAATAGACTCGTGGTCCTTAGAAGGGAAAGAAGGACTCATCCAGAGCCAGGGGGTGCCTAAGGAAGGATGGTGGGAACATGGGAGTTTTAGTCAAGTGGTGGGAAGGAACTCTTTCCATGCCTCCCAGATGTTCATGGAAACTGGAAACAACCAAGGAATGATCCCATGCCTTGGGACATACCAGCCAGCAGCAACATGCTAAGGCCCAGCTCAGCCCCTCATACTTTTGTGAGTACAGAACATTATGTCTTTTTGTGGTAGACTACAAAATTGTGGCTATTTTGCTTTGGAGAAATACACATGAATATATTAAACAAAAAGGAAGAAGCATTTTAAGAGACATTTCAAAAATAATGTCAGTGGCTGGGGAGGTGGCTCAGTGGGTGTAGTATTCGTCATGGAAACATCAGGACTTGAATGTTGTGAAGACAGAAATGAGTGGTTCATGGAGTTTCCTGTCCAGTCAGCCTAACCTAGTAGGGAAGCTCAGGGGCCAGACAGAGACCCTGTTTTCAAAAATGAGGTGGTCTGTGCCTGGTGAATGACACTTAAATTTGCCCTTGAGTTTGATGGACCTCTATCCCCCCACACACACACCACATATGCACATACATATATATACCTGCACACATGAACATACTCTCACATACACCAGATACACATATATACACAAACTAATGTTTTGAAGGAAGCCTGACAGGTTTGTAGGGTTTGTCAAAATAACTAAACATATCCAGTGTCAAATCAAGGGTTAGGAATGAATGTCACTAGAGCTGGTTCCATGGGCAATGCAGGATCATTCAGTGATGACTAAAGATTTCCTCTTAAGTAAGGAAATAAATCCTTTCTTTGTGATCCAAGCCCACCCAACACCTATGTGCTGCTCCTGAAACTGACATCGAAACATCACATCTTCTGACTTCTATATGTATGCCATGGAACATATGTGCCTGGACATACTACACTGAGAGAGATAAAATATAAATATAGCTGGCAGTGGTGGCGCACGCCTTTAATCCCAGCACTTGGGAGGCAGAGGCAGGCAGATTTCTGAGTTTGAGGCCAGCCTGGTCTATAGAGTGAGTTCCAGGGCAGTCAGGGCTACACAGAGAGACCCTGATTCAAAAAATAAAATAAAATAAAATAAAGATAAATGTACATATTCATATATACATATATATGTGAGTGTGTGTGTGTGTGCACGTGCGCACGTGTGTGTGTGTGTGTGTGTGCTTGAGTGCGTTTGACTTTTAGAGTCACTGTGATAGAAACAAGAATTTGCTTGGCATGGAGACCACGTGAGCCAGCTCTCTGTTCACCAGCCTCTTCCAGTATAACATATGATGCCGATGCACACAGACCCAGGGCATCCTCGCCATGGGCCATTAGCTGAATCAAAACTGCAAGTCTCTGTGTCCTCATCATGCATGATTGAAATGTTATCTGCCAATGGATGCTTTCATTACTTATGAAAAAGCAGTCCATCCCACTGCTGGCATTCTGAGTCAGTAGCACTGAAAACCTCAATAAGAGTTCTGAGGAAAGTCAGCTGAGGCCCATAATTAAATGTAAACATTCACCTGCAAACAACCATAGTCTATGACGTCATTCTCGCTTTTGTTCTAGCACATGGCTATAATGTTGGCAAATTTCTAAGTTAGTGGACTGGAAAGCACAGAGAGCTTCTGCTTCAGATGAAGGCCCCATGCTCTTATTGATTCAGTCCTGTGTGTCCCTTCTTTTAAACACAGTGTGTTTTAGTTATTCTTCTATTGCTTTGATAAAATACCATGACCAAAAGCAACCTATGGAAGAGTTTAGTTTGTCATAAGTTTCTATCACTGCAGAGCATATGTGTGGGGAAGGTGACAACAAGCAGGAGACATTGTGTCAGCACCAGGAAGCTGAGAGCTTCTATCTCAGCCACAAGGACAAAGAAGAGAGGTCAAAGTGGGGGTGGGACAAAGCTACAAACACCCATTTTCAGGGATACCCTTCCTCCAGGGCTTCAGCTCTGTACCTCCTCACACAGCACCACCAGTTGGGGACCAAGTGCTCAAAGGCCCAAGGTGTGGGGGACATGTCAAACTGCCACATTGAATCACCAAGACCCCTATGCTATCAACATCCCGACCATGTGGACTTCACAAGGAGTTGAGAAGTGGGGGGCCCTCTGGTGTTAACTGGGTCACAGGAAAATGATATGAAAGCCATTGTCCTTGGGCAGGCGAATTTATTTATAGCTCTTAGCACTTCAAAAACCTCTCCTTCTACGTTCTCTCCTTCTGCTTCTTCCTGTCCATCTCATGACACCAAGGTCTGAACCTAGAGCCTCGCATTCTACTCAAGTGTTACATCTCTGAGCTACTTCCCTCGTCTTTTCTCTCTGTGTCTCTGTATCTTTCAGTCTTGTTCCTTTTTAGCTGTCTGTCTGTCTCTATATCTATCTATCATCTATCCATACATATACCTATTTCTCACTAAGATACCCAAGTTGGCCTTTAATTCCCTCTGTAGTACAGACAGACCTTAAACTTGGAACTCCTGGCTTAGCCTTCCAAGTAGCCGGGATTACAGGCCTATGCAACCCATGCATAATGATTATTTTAACCAATCTGATAGAGCATAGGCTGGCCTGCAATGTTATGTGTAGGTAAGGATGGATGATCTTGATCTTGAACTTGTAATCCTCTTACAGTCACTCCGAAGATCTGGGATTACAGACAAGCATCCATCGTGCCTGGATCATGAAGTACCCAAGCCAAGGTTGTGTGCATGCTAGGCAATTGCGCTGCCAATGGAGCTATGTTTCCAGCAGAGAACTGCATTCTGAAAAGAGACGGCCCACAAGCTTCCCGTTATGATACAAACATTGACTCACACCATTCTGAATATGCTTCGAGAAGCCCCGCGGTTCATCATGCCTCTTGGCCATATTAAAAACTCACTTCTTAAAGGAGACACTGGCTCAACCCACTTGTCGGTGTCCTACACAGACTAACCCACCTCAAAGTGGAGAAAGATATTTCCATGGGTTCCCCAGAAGGAGACCGCCTCACTGGCCCGAGGGATTCCTCTCATCATTACTGCTGTTTCATTTCTTTTGTATTTTGCTTTGATGGTGGGGGCAGTGCTTGGAATCAAGCCTTGTTCATGTGAAGCAAACACTCTACCATGGAGCTGCCTCTGATGCATAGTTACCAGAAGACACCTAACTACATTTTAACATCTGTTTATCCTTTGATATATGTGTGAGGGGGTGTGGTATTGGGAGAGCAGTATATGTGTACTTGACAGTGCAGGTTTGAGCAACCCACAAACAGAAGCCAGAGGAGTGTGTCTGCTTCCCTGTTCTGTCAGTCCTCTGATTTATTGCCCTAGGAAGGGTCAGAAGCTAGACTGGTGACCAGCAAGCTGTAGAGATCCCTCTGTCTCTGCCTGCCACAGCCCTGGAGTTATAGTTAGTCCCATTTAATGTAGGGACTGGGGATTCTAACTCGGGTCCTCAGGCTTGCATGGCAAGCCCTGTAACCTAGTGAACCATTTATCTCGCCTCTGGAGAGTACTTTTGAAAGTTGTAATATGAATTGTATATATCAATTGTTTATTGGTTGTATACATATATGATCAGGGAGGTAGGTCAATATATAGGTATCTTTGTATTAATCAATTAAGGTAGTGATTCTACCTTTTTATCATTGCTGTATGTATGTTCAAGCCTTTGGCTTGGGCTCCAAGACTCAGCAGCTAGAGCTGCAGCCTCTGAAGATGACATCTGTCCCTCCAGTTCTCTGGGGTTGTTCAACTACCTTCAAAGGCCTCATGATGACTACTGTTAGAACTCCTGCTATGTCCTCTGCTGAAGGATTTCCTACACCCAGAGCCTTTCTTTAACATGCACACACACACATGCACACAGGAATGGCAGGCATGATGGTAGATGTCTCAGGACAGCTTCCCAGAGCTGGTTCTCTCCATCTATTATGTCAGTTTCGGGATTGCAGGCTTGGCAGCAAACACCTTCACCTACTGAACCACCATGCACCCCCAATCCCAAAGAGCGTTTAACTCGCCCCGGGTGTCTGTCTCACTAAGGTTTATAGCAACTCACCCCAATCAGAGTGGCAATCACCAAAACCTCTGACACCAAATGCTGGCAAGGATGAGGGGAAAGAGGCCCCTTTGTTTACTATTGGTGTACATAAAAACCTGGTCCAGCTGCTATGGAAATCCATGTGGAGAGTTCTCAAAAAAATTAAAAATAGAACTTTAATAAAACCCAAATATTCCACTCCTGGGTAGATACCCAAAGGGATGGATATCCTAGCATGGAGACACTTGTTCATCCATGTTTATTGCTGCTGAATTCACAATAGCCAGAAAACGGTATCAGCCTAGATGTCCATCAGCAGGAAAATGGATAATAAGATTATAGCCCGTACGCCCAGTGGAATCCTATGCAGCTGGAAAGAGAAATGAAGTTATAAGATTTGCAGGGAAATAAATGGATCCAGAAAGTATCACATTAAATAGTGTAGCCATGACCTAGAAAGACAGCACCCCCTCTGTCTTCCTCCCCTCCCCCTTTCCGCCACCCCATCTCTCTGCCTCCCTCCTTCCTTTCCTCTATCCCTCCTCTCTTAGTTTGTTCTTTGAGAATTATATTCAATTTTATCATATTCATTGCCCTCTCCAAGTCTCCCCAGATCCATCCCCCCCCCCCACTCAAATCTGTGGCCTCTTTTATTTTTTTTAAACATATCAAGTCTAATTTGTACTTCCCATGTATTCACAGATGTGGTATCTTCTACTGGAATATCGTTGACAAACCAGAGGCCACACATTTCAGAAAACCAAACACAACAACCAAAACAAACCCCTGACTTGCTGTCCCTCAGTTGCTAGTAGCTCTGTCCACGCTGGGATTTTGGCTGGATCAAGCTTATGCTGGTCTTCTGCCTGCTTTCCCAAGCACTGTAAGCTCCTATGAGCAGCTGCCTCACTGTGCCAGGAAAATACTATTGATTTTTGGTCATCCAGAACCTCTGTCTCTTGACAATCATTCTATTCTCCCTTAACAATGATCCCCAGCCTTGGGAGAGGTGCGTGAGTGTGTGTGTGTGTGTGTGTGTGTGTGTGTGTGTGTGTGTGTGTGTGTCCCATTTAGGAGTAACATTCTGTAGTGTCATGCTCTATACCTTGACCAGTTGTGAGTCAAACAGAAGCTTCTCTGGTGAGGATCTGGAGATGCATTAATCTATGATTATAATGGTAGTGACCAGGAGTCAGTTCCACACTGTGTCCATTTATCAGGATAACAGCAGGAGGCTTTCCCCTAGGGCCTATGACTTGTTTAGCCACAGATTCTTGACCCCGATAATGGTGCTAAGTACAGGTGCCATCTTCTGCAGTGAGCCTTGTATCCAATCAGAAATTAGTTTGTTACTTGTACAATATTCAAGCTACTCTAGTACCAGTAGGCAGGTCTTGCCAGGCCAGTCGTCATTGTAGCATGCAGAGTTCACATCTGAGTAAAACTGATACTGGTTTTCTCCTCCAGTAATAGTCACAGCACCTTCCATAGCTATCAAAGCCAGCCAGGATGGACAAGACTTCCAGATGAGTACATTGTACAACAGTGTAAGATGTATGACTCAAATGAGTGGCATCTTCAACCAGAGGGCCTTACCACCAAATTCTAGAGAGAAACTAAAAGCAATGTCAATAGCCTGTGGTCACCTGAGCTGTTTTCCATGGTCTGCCACCTCCTCCAGACCCATCTCCCTCCTTTTGGGACTTACCAGATCCCAGACCACTCCCTACCCAGGATTCTCTACCCACCACACACCACCTGAGGACCTGGATAGATTACACATTCTCTCTTCTATAAAGGTCCCAGCTTGTGAAGTACAGATGGATGTTTATATAAGTTGGTATAAATGCAGGTAAAGCCTACAAATACTAGAAAAAGCCAAGAGTTCGTAAAAAGAGATGCTGAAGAAGGGGGTTAATGTTAAAACAGAAGGGGGAAGGGTTGCTACACAAAGATCGGGCAGGAACCAGGGTACTGGGAGATGAGGGAAGAGGACTTTGTTTGAAAAATGCCATAATGAGGGCCTAAAGAGGACTTTGTTTGAAAAATGCCATAATGAGGGCCTAGGGGCATGGCTCAGTGGTTAGCAGGACATGCTGCTCTCACAGAGAACCTCAGCCCAGTCCCCAGCCACCCATCCCAGGGAGATCACAGCTGCCTGTAACTCCAGCTCCAGGGATCCTTTGTCCTCCAGAGGCATCTCTACTCGCAAGCACATAGAACAGCATCTGATAGTCTATGTGTTCACTGGGAAACAAAACAAAATTAAAATTAAACAGGAGCTGAAGAGAGAACACTAATAGACATGCTAATGTTGATGAGGAAAGTTCAGAAGCCTCAAACCTGGACAAAGCGTTTCAGGCAACCATAGAATGCTGAGAGTGAGAGAAATGGTCCTATCCAGGGAAGAGCACACTGCTTGGCTATCCAAGACTACGTGGTCATCCCTGAAAACATGTGTAAACGGAACATACATGCATATATCAGTCTGCATGTGTGTATGTATGTATGTATGTTATGTATGTAAACAATTAAAGCAAAAGAGGCTATTAGTGGAAAGCAAGGGCATACACGGAAGGGATTGGAGGGAGGAATGAAAGGAGAAATGATATATAATAATCTCAACATTTTTCATTAATTTTAAAAAGGAAAGAAATAGCAAACTACAAAATCATACAGCTGTATCGTCACCGTTTGTATTACCATTTGTATAAAGAAAAATAATTTAATATTTTTCCTTTTAGAATTTTAAAGGAGGGGAGGGTATCATTTGCAGCAGGGGCAAGATATTTCCCTGCTGGCATGTGTATCTGATGAGTAGAGGACCTGTAGAAAAAGGTAGCTGATGCTAACCACGCCTCTACCAGATATATCCCTCGTTGCTGTTATAAAATAGGACATTAAGAGACCTTAGAAGGCATCTATTAGGTATGTTTCTCAGGCTAACCAAAAGATAAATCTTCTACATACCAAAACAAACAAACGAACAAAATAAATCCTGATGCCTAGGAAGGTAGAATTCTTCATTGTAAGAAGCACCAAGAAATAATCATGGTAAAGACATTTACTTTCTCAAAGGAGTCCCAACTAGGTGACGGTGGACGCCTAAGGTGATGTGCTGGAATCTGGAAGAGGCCTCTCTAATGAGGTAGAAGGAATTGATTATTAATGTCTGCCATGAGAAGGGGAAGGTATAGTCTGTAAGGCATTTGGATGTCCAGTGTTTCTGAACACTAAAAGGAAGATCCAAAAGAGCAGAAGTGGCTCTTTCCTAAGCTGCTCTCTCATGGAGAAAATGGTTTGTAGAAATTTATTTTTACCAGACAATTTGTCAACTGAACTTTCAAAGACAAAGTCCAGTTGGACGATGCCATTGGGATGGAGCAGAGCTCGAGCAAATGTGGCTCCCAGGGCATACATGGTCCCCTGGATGGGTATTGGGCAAGGCCAGGCCATCTGTTCAACCCTGGGGCAGGGATCCCATGAGTATCTCTCATCTGGGGCAGATGAATGGAGGGAGCTCTGACATCAGCCAAATATCTGTCTTTGTGTGTGTGCAGTCATAGTGCAGAGCTCTCTCTGTGAGTCAGCACTCTCCAATGAGGACAGCCCCTCCCCAGGTTCCTCAGAGGAAACCATCTGTAGGTATCTGTGATTATCTCAGCAGAGGAAGGCAGGGCTACTGTCATCTACTGGACAGAGGCTGTGCATACTACAGTTATGAAGTATCAATGAAATAATTTTATCGATGAGAGTCACCACAGCATGAAGAACTCTAGCAAAAGGTGGTCTGAAGCATTAGAAAGGCTGAGAAGAATTATTCTAGACCTTCCTGCCTCAGTTTCCTCAATGCTAAGATCATAACAGGTACCACCATGTCCTGTGAGATAACCTTCTGTAAGGGTAGGTCCACAAACACTGTATCTGTGACAGGATCCATATATGTACGGTATCTAATGAGTGACAGGCAAGGACAAGGGAGGGTTGTCATTCATTGTCTCCTCTTGCAGTGTTTGTGGGCTATTCCATTTTAATCCCAAATATTAAATAAACAAAGCAACTGTCTCATGCACCTTGCAGCACATTGCTCCCTGCCTAGAGTGCAGCTTGCACGGTTGACAGTAATGCATGCTGCCAAATGACCCCTGCTTAAAGTTGGTCATTCTCAACACCTTCAGTGAAGTCTGCCCATCCTGCCCCCTCCCACACTGAAGCTAAGGAATGTCTGGGGAAGGGCCAATTGAGGCACTTATCTTACTCTACCCCCAGCAAGAAAGATGGTAAAGGGTCCTCCAGGAGCTCAGGGCACTCCTCAAAGCTCCACCTACCCTCCTCCTCTGCTTTGTCAACTCTGCTTTCAAATGAGGAGGCCTGTCAATTAGCAGAGCAAGTCGAACAGCTGAGTTGGATCCTGGACCATTATTAGCTTCTAAGCAAAGGCTCAGGCAGAACAAAAGGGAAGGGAAGGGGCGACAGAGAGAGGGAAGAGAAGGTAGGGGAGGAAAAGAAAGAAACTTAACCTGAGCTTTCAGTCTCCAGAAGATGCAAGAGCACGATGAGATCCTGTGACCTCCTGAGATAATTCAAGGCTTTGCCTGATGCAATGAGTTCTGCTGGCCCTCCCCACAAACCGGGAAACGCTGTCTCATAGCGTCTTCATTTACATCTGAAGAGGGATACAGTTGTGTCCTTTAGCTACTGAACATAATAAATGTTGCTTTATCAAAAGTTAAGAGGGGGAAAACTCAGATGGTAAAGCCATACTGACACCTGCTGGCACTCCCTCAGTTTCTCCTTAGAGGAGGGTTGGCCTCCTGGCCTGCTGTTTTCTGGCATACTGGGGCTCACATGTGGCCAGCTGACATTAATATTTCTAGTGTGTGTCTGATCAACAAAGGAGGAGATTGAAAGGGCATCTGGGTGGCTATAGTCAGTCCCTCCTCCTTCCCTGAGGCCCACAGGCCTGAGCTATGCAGGTGAATGAGTTAAGTCTTTTTCTAAATCCAGGGTGGTGAACTCAATCCTGGAAACCCTGTTTCTGGGCTGATGTCTTTTCTTTTTCTTTTTCTTTTTTTTTTTTTTTTTCTTTTTCTTTTGTAGTGCTGGGGATTGAACCCAGGACCTCCTGTATGCGAGGAGGGAGCTCTACCTCTGAGCTATATGCCTGGATGACATTCTCCCCTAATTTGGCACCTGCCCAGAGGATGGACTCAAAATATTTACTGAACCCTAGGGGAAAGGCAACAAATAAACACCCCATCCCGCCCCCCAAAAAGAAACCCATGTGGTCTAACATGTGCTAACTAGTGCTACAGGGGAAGGGTCAGAGGAATGAGGACTCTCCCCCTTCTATCTGGACACTCAAAACTGCATTCCTTTCCTCTTGCTTAAATCTCAAACCCCAAGTCCTGTGCTCTGGACTCTCTGGTGTGTTGACCTGCACTGACTCACGACTTCTGGCTCCTACCTATCCTTAGACCTCTGTGTTGTTTGTTCTTTTAATAGCTAAACATGCTTATTTTAGAAACATAAGAATTTTGACATGCATGTATATGTGATGTGTGTATGCCTGTGTGTGCACCTGTATGCACATGGGAGGCAGTGACGTGCATGCTTATGGAGTGTGTATGTGGAAGCCAGAGGCCGATAGTGGGTGTCATCCTCAGTTTGTTACTTACTTCTGAGATGGGGTCTGTCACTAGGCCAGGAATTTGGTACTTAGGCTAGACTTTCTGGTTGATGCCCTCCCCCCTGCGTGTCCTCCTGTCTTTGCTCCTAACTGTTGGGGTTACAGCTAACTGTTGGGGTTACAGATATTCATCACTGCACCAGGCTATGATAGACACTGCTCTTGGAACTTGGGTCCTTGACTGAACCATCTCCCTGTTTACACCTTACAGAGATTGTTTTAAAAAATGAACCATGGTAACATAAAATTCAATAAAGGAAGAAAACTAAATTAAAACAGAGCTGACGACAAGCTGAACACACAAAGCCTGCGCCACTGGGCCCTATACACTGTAGAGATTAGACTGTAAATTTAATATGAGCTTCCCTGAAGGCTCTGTGAAAAAGGTGTCGCCTCCCCCAGAGTATCTGATCAAAACATAAACAAACATCTTCTGAAAATACAGCATCTTCCTGATTTTGAGAGCAGGGATCACACAGCCATGGGCAACATAGCCTTCAGAAGTGTCATCAGAACATATAATGTCAGGGAGCGAATCCCCTGTAACCCCAATTCCTTGATTTCCCTGATTTCTCGCCAATGATATTCTGTTTACTTTCCTCTGTGTGTAACATTCGGCTCTAGTGGTTCCCCACATTGGGTCTAAGTGACATGATCTCTGACTGAGGGCACATATGATATTTGCCTTTTAAAACTTATGAGTGGCATTCCTTTCTTCAATGCTCCTCATCATGAATAAGAACTTTACAGGTGGGTTGGACGGTTCATCATTATGCCTTGAAGAGCTGAATAGACATTTTTCAGACAGGAAATGAGTGAGTTATTCCCTCAAACGACCACCCATATGCTACCTGTCCTCAGAGTATCACAAAGTGCATACATGGCCAAAGAGCCTCCCTCAATATCTGGAGACACTCTAAGGACATCTGTCTTAGAGTGGCAGACTGACTGCATCGGTACTAGGGAGGGAAATGGAGGCCCAGAGAGTTACTGTAACTTTCACAGGGCCACACAGCTGCAGAGTGGCAGAATCCTCACTCCCCTTACCCCCACCATCTCTGCCTCCAGTCAGTCTTTCTGCACTCTTGAAGCTTTTCCAAGTCCAAAATAACTCCATTAGCCCAGGTCTTTGTGGCAAAACCACTGAAAGCAATGGCTTTCTTCTCCCAATCCAGCCCCAAATCCCAAAACCTCTGTAGAAGCCTCCAGCAGAGCCTTGTGGGTTTCGATTTAATTTCCTGGGACAAAACCTCAGGCTAACATGGAAGTCACTTTGTAACCCTGGCTGTCCTTGGGCTACAGTCCTTCTGCATCAGCCCTCTGAGCTCTAGGATTACAACAATGCTCCACCATGCAGATTTTACTGGCCTCAGGTTCTCAAAGAATAAAGTCAGGTACATCATGAAATCAGCAAGGCCTGTGCACTGTATTTACTGTCACTCCAGGCAGCCTGAGTCAGACTGCTGACCCCAAATTTAAAGCCATGACCATGAGCCGAATGAGCAAATGCCAGAGCCTCTGAGAGAGTCTAGAACTCAGCCAAGAGCCCCAGAATCAAGGGGGAGTTGTCCAGAGAGGAACAACCCCACCCCCAGCTCTGCCAGGGCTGATGGTGCTGAGTCAGCTCCCTCCACACCCTGCTGTCACGTTTTCATAACGACTCTAATAAACGAGCATTTCTCTCTGCTGATCAATCAGAGCAGTGCATATGGCCACTGTCAGCATCCTCAGCAGGCAGAGCTCCTTGGCGAGATCCAGGCTGTTGGCTCCTTCCTTGGGCATATGCAGTAACACTGAGCTCTTCCCCTTCCCCTTTAATCCATCAACTCTCAAGTTACAAGCAGAAGAGTGTAAGCCTCCTGTCTGGAACTGAGGTGCCATGAAGAGGTCAGATTCCTGTAAGGTCAAATTCTCTAACCTTCAGAACCCCATCTCTACCAACCCGGGGTTGAGGAAGTAGCCCACGGTTCTAGGCTGGGGCCCATTGCTCTGTCCAGTTTCTTCCGTCAAGCATGGTGGCTTTTAATCCACTGCTTGAGGGATTGAGTCAAGAAGGATACTGCCATGAATTTAAGGCTAGCCTATGATAGACAGCAAGGTTCTATTTCAAAAGAAAAGACAGACAGGAAGGAAGGAAAGAAGGAAGGGAGGGAGGGAGGGAGAGAGGGAGAGATGGAGGGAGGGAGGGAGGGAGGGAGGGAGGGAGAGAGAGAGAGAGAGAGAGAGAGAGAGAGAGAGAGAGAGAGAGAAGGAAAGAAAGAACAAAGAGTGATAAATTGCTGACCAAAACCTCCTTTGGGGCTGGGGATACGGCTCAGTTGGGTAACAGTACCTGTGCAAGCATGAGATCAGTTTGAATCTCTAGCACTCATGTCAAAAGCTAGGCATGGCTGCATGTGCTTATGATCCCAGCACTGTTGAAGACAGAGATAGGAAGATTGCTGGTGCTTGCTGGCTGACAGGCTAGCTCCTGTTCAGTGAAAGACTCTATCTCAAGGAAGGAAAGAAGGAAGGAAGGAAGGAAGGAAGGAAGGAAGGAAGAGATTAATAGAGCAGGATGCTGAAGATTTTTCTCTGGCCTCTCTGTGAGTGCACAAGTATACATGTACATGCACACATGCACATACACACTCATTCAGGCACATACACACATATACACATATGCCACATGTGCATATAGACCAGTCATGTAACATACACACACGTACAACTCCATTGACCATCTGGGGTGAAAGGGACCCCAACAGAGGGATGTATTGAGGTTCTGACAAGGACATAGGCACAGCTGAAGACTATGTTTTCTATATCTCATGCCCCTGTTCTAGAAGAACAGACATCTTGAAGAAAGGTGGACTCAGCAAGAGAGATGTGAATACTGTCAAGTCCATACATTGTGTGACCCATGTCTCATTGGGCTGCCAGAAGAAACTCAGCCGCAGCTGCTATGGGCGGTGAGGTGACACAGAGGAAGCAGCTGTGTGCACTAGGCACAGTCAGTGGTCAGCCAAGCAGCTCCAGCCTCGAGCATGTGATGACCAGTGACTGCCACAGACAGATGGGAGGCCCAGTGTGCCCTGCTAACCACACTCAGATGCTTGCAGAATGCTGCAGTGAATAGGGACATGGGCCTGCTTTTGTGTGACTCCAATGCTCTCAGCCTAAGTTTCCAGAGCAAGCAGAACCAAGCATCAATTCCACTGTGTTAGCTAAGGTTTATATTGCTGTGATGAAACACCATGGCCAAAGCAATTTGGGAAGAAGGGGGCTTATTTGGCTTATGTTTCTATATCACTGTTCATCATTGAAGGTGTTCAGGACAGGAACTCAAAACAGGGTGATAAACTAAAGACAAAAGCTGATGCAGAGGCCATGGAGTCGTGCTGCTTACTGGCTTGTTCGCCATGGCTTGCTCAGCCTGATTTCTTAAAGAACCCAGGACCAGCCCAGGGATGGCACTACCCACAAGGGGCTGAGCCCTCCCCTATCAATCACTAATTTTAAAATTCCCTACAAGCTTGCAACAGCCTTATCTTATGGAGATGTTTTCTTAACTGAGTATCCCTCCTCTTAGATTTCAGCTTGTGTCAAGTTTACATAAAACTCTCCAGCTTGACACACAAACACATCACTGTTAAGCTACATCCTGCTATTGTTGATCCCCAAGATGATACATTAATGTCAAAATCACATTCTAAGACATCTTACAAACTTAAAATGTCCTGCAGTCTTTACGAATTCAAAAACTTTAAAATTCAGACATTTTTTAAAAATTCAAAGACTCTTTTAAAACCTAAAATCTCTTTTAAAATTCAGTCTCTCAACTGTGGGCTCATGTAAAATCAAAATTGACATAGCCTTACTTCAAGAGGGAAGAAGCAGAGCACAATCAATCTGAACAAATCAAAACCAAACTCCAACATTGTAAATAACTCAATGTCCAATATCTGAGATTCACTGATGATCTTCTGGGTTCCTGCAAGGGGTTTGGGACACTCTCCAGCTCTGCCCTCTGTGCTACACACAGCTTGTCTTCTAGGCTCCACTAGGATCTATCTCTTGTCTTCTAGGCTCCACTAGGATCTATCTCTTGTCTTCCAGGCTCCACTCCAATACTGCTGCTCCTCTTGCTGGTTATCCATGGTGCTGAAATCACCAAAATTACTGGGATCCCTTGATGCAACTGGTCTATACTTTCACCAATAGCCTCTCTGGGTTCTTTTTAGGAACTTCAGCCCTGCCATACAGTGCCGAGCCTGAGCTGCTCTCCATGACCTTTTCATGCCTTCAAAACCAGTACCACTTGGGTGAATCTTATACTACCGAGTTCGGTACAACCTCAGCCACTTCTGGAATACAGCTTCTATATGCTGTCCCTGAGGAAACACTTCCCACAAGATTTCACCTCACTGATGCTGGTCTCTTCTTAATCATCACTAATTTCTTAGCTCCAGCTAACCATCATCAACTGTTCCAGTAACACAAAGGTTTCACTCAATTTTCTGACCTCTTGATAATCCTAGCTGACTCTTGAGCCTCCACTGACCAGAATGACAGAATCTTAATTCAAAATAGCAAATGGTCCTCATAGTCGTTAAACTTCTGTCTGAAACTTCACAAACCAGGTCTCCATCTTCTGCACTGCTCTCAACATTCTTATCCTTCAAGCTCACACAGAACATCCCACTGAGTGCTCAATACTCAATGGCTCTTCTAGCCCAAAGTCCCAAGGTTCTTCCATAGTCCTCCCAAAACCATGGTCAGATCTATTACAACAATGCCCTTCTTCTGGTACCAAGCTGTCTTAGTTAGGGTTTCTATTGTTTATGATAAAACACATGGTCAAAGCAGTTGGGGGATGAAAGAGTTTATTTGTTTTACACTTCTATATCATTGCTCATCATGGAAGAAAATCAGAACAGGAACTCACACAGGACAGGCACCTGGAGGCAAGAACTGATGCAGAGGTCATGGAGGGGTGCTGCTTACTGGATTACCCCTCATGGCTTGCTTGGTCTACTTTTATGTAAAACCTAGGACCACCAGTCAAGAGGTGGCCCGCCCCCATCAATCACTAATTAGGAAAATGCGCTACAGGCTTGTATACAGCAAAATCCTATGGAGGTATTTCCGTAATTGAGGTTCTGTCCTCTCAAATGATTTTGGTTTGTGTCAAGTTAACATAAAATTATCCAGCACAACCCCTAACACTGCACCACATGGCACTTATCTCGCTTGAGGATTAAGAAGCAACTGAAGGCCCTGAGGGTAGATATGGTCCTCATGGGACTATCACCTTCAAACTCCTGGGTATGTAGCCCAGCTGCTCCAGCAGGTAACCATGAACAAACTGCTTAAAGCCACCCACAGCTCACTGTCAATCTCCAGAAGAGGGATTCAAATGAGACTCTTAGAGATTTAAAGAATAACCTTGGGGCTGTGGAGATGTTTCAGCCGTAAAGTACTGGTTTCCAGAGTTTTAGGACTTGATTTCAAGTCTTAAAAGCCATATAAAAATTAGCCATGCATGCTAACACACCTTTGATCCCATCCTTGGAAAGACAGAAACAGGGGGATCAATAGGGCTTATTCACCAGTCTAACAGAATTTGCAAGCTCCAGTGGCAGGCCTTGTCTCAAAAGCAAACAATACAACAAAACAAGGTAGCTGTACCCAAGGGGATTGGGGAGAGACAATGGGGGGAGGGAACAAATTGATGAAGGGAAGGAAGGAAGGAGGAAAGAAGGGAGGGAAAGAAGGGGAAAAGGGAGGGGGAGAATGAATTCAACTTTAAAGTGGATGAGAAGCACCACACAATTTGCAAGAAAGTGTGTTCTCAGCACCCTGGAGTTTACCATCAGCTAAGAGGAAGAACAGAAGGGACCACCACTCAAGAGCCCATGGGATGAGTGTACCAAAACAGAATCTGTGCAAGGAACCAGGAAGAGGGGGGCAGAACCTGAGAGAGAAGTAGGAAGGCAAATGGTTGGGGAGCAGAGGTGACTATATGTCTGAAACCCCTTCACATGCAATACAAGGGAGCATAGGTAGTATGCTCAGTGCAGTCTGTACTGTGTGGGAAGCATCTGGCGCAGGGACCTTTTGTTCCCCTCATTGCATAGGTAGTGGCAGACAGGAAATCCAAAGCTATAAATAGAGACAGGTTTGGAGTCAAGTTAGGGATGGGGTTGATTGTCCCCAAGTCGAAGCCCTACAGCTTAGCATATTCCACCTTCTAGGGTCAACAAACAGTGTTATTTGCACTTGGGGCTCTCCAGAGGAATCTCTAAGTATTGCAAAGAGCAGGTACCATTCTGGGCACACAAAACAGTGAGCTGAACAGGTCCTGAATCCTGCGAGAGCCTACAAGGGCAGTGACTGAAGAGCCCAGAACCATGGGCCACTGCTCTCAGAGAACTCATGGGGAGATATCAACAGAAAGGACTGTGTGTTTGGTGGACTGGTACTGTTTGTTTTAAGAGAGTATTTCAAGTCCAGCTAAGCAGGATAACACAAATCTTCTAAGCCCAGGGTTTCCTCTTTCACACAATAAACATTACTGGGAAATGGACTTCTTTTTTCCTACAATCTTAGGCAGATTGGTAGGATAAACAGACAATATATAGATGGGTAGATGGATGATAGATACATAGGTGGGTTTATAGAAGTCATAGAACAATAAATAGATGGTAGATAGATAGATAGATATAGATAATTGACAGAAAATTGATAGATACATAGACAAATAGATCATAGATAGATAGTTGACAGAGAGATAGAGATAAATAAATCATAACTAGTTGATAGATGATAGATGGATGACCGATAACTGATAGATATATAATTGATAGATGGATCATAAATAGTTGATAGATGATAGAAGATAGATTAGAGATACATAGATGACAGAAGATAGATTATAGATAGATGGACAGACAGATGGTAGGTAGATAGATAGATGATAGATACTTGATATATGATAGATAATAGATGATGGATAGATATATAGATAGATGATAGATGAAAAACTCTAAACCTCAAAGGAGGAGAAATAATACAATCTAGATGCTTCGATGTTGTATGCTACACTTCCCTGCCATGGCATCTCTTGCCCTTCTGGAACGAGAAGCCTATAAAAAACCTTTCTCCTTTCCCTTTCCTTGGTGATGGTGTTTTACACCAGCAGCATGAAGGTAACTAACATAATGTGTCAAGCTCATTCATTAGACTCTTTGTTCATTCATTTCAACCCCTGGGTGGGCTTGGCACCTGATCTCCAAGTCTCTATTGCATCACATTGTAACTTTTGTAACTCCTTTCATTAGCCTGACAAAAGTGAGTATTTCCACGTTCTATGGAGCACAAAGTTCCCACCTGCACTGTTAAGAAAGTACCTGCTCTAACATGGGATATTTTCTTAATTAATAGGCAGGGATTATGTGGTCCTCTCCCAGCCTCTGGGAAGACCACGGCCACCCACATCTCCATGTGCAGTGACCAGTGACAAGCTAGTTGAAACTTGGAGCAACAAGAGATGTGAAATATGAGACAGTTGTCTTGCCTGTGACCTCATATGTCATTGTCTGTACAACACCCCATCCTAGTCTGTGCTCACCACTGACATCATCCTATCATCCTGGGTCCCCTTACTCTGAGGATCCATCACTGATTAATTCTTTAATTAAGGTTTCACGTGTATGTGCCTTGGGGCAGTATTAAATAAGAAAGTTAGACACTGGGGAACTTTGTAGTTCCTTTAAACATTTCCTTTACACACCAGATGGTAAACATGTGTGTGGTGGATTCCTGGATAATTCTTGCAGAGTCACTGAGTCAGTATTAATTTGGGGATCATGGTTGTTGTGTGATCCCCATGACAGGCACAGACAGTGCAAGTTACCAAGTGACCTTCAGAACCCATTCTCAGATTTCCGGAGTCTCAGGACAGTGGGAAATTGCTGTGTCTCCAGAGTGTTTTCTCTGTCAAATACAATCTCCTCTTGGACTGTGCTCATTCTTAAACCCATGAGCTTGAAGCATATAAACAAATGGTTGAGCTTTTGGAAAAGGAATACCAGGTATATGTCCAAGCAGAACCGTGTTTTGAGGTATAAAACGAAAGATCAGAAAGGAGTTTGATTAAAAAAATATTAACAGGTTGTTTGATCTTATCTTATTATTTTTTAAGATGCCTGTTTGTGTTCTAATGAGAGGGGGGGAAGGGGTGTGGATTTGCATTCCTGAGGAGGTGAGGAGAATCTAGAGGGAGTTAGTGGATGGGAAGCTGTGATCAGAATATGCTGAATATAAATACATCTATTTTCAATAAAAAAGAAAACTCTAAAGAAAGACATGGAAGAGTGAAATACAAAATGGAAAGATTTTCCATGTTCACTATGTAGCCAAGGCTGACCTCAAAGTTACCGTTCTTCTCAGCCTTTCCAGTACCCACTACAGTTATGCCCCAGCATGATGAACTCAGTATTTTTTATTTAATTTTATTTTTCTGAACTCAGTGTTTTACAATATGGGCAAATTTATAGAGGTTTTGTGTGACTAAATTCTTCAAATTAAAAAAAAAAATTTTAATGGCTTGGATGACTGGATCTGAAGGGGACAAGCCTGTTTTAAAGACTGAAAAAGATATCAGTGAGAAAATTCAGACAACATGTGATTAAACCTTGGAGAAGAAATATACACACATATTCTCTCTCTCTCTCTCTCTCTCACACACACACACACACACACACACACATACACACACACACACACCACCACCACCACCACCACCACACACACACCACACACTGCACACACCACATACACACATGCACAGACATGTACCACACACCATATACAACACACACACACACACACACACACTGTGAGTGGGGCTATGACCAAGCTGGAGAGGGCAGATGAGTATCAGGGGCACAGTGTCGGGGGAAAAGCTTGATCTAGGATAGAAAAGTCTAGAAGCAACGAATAACTGGTAAAGACAGAATCAGGCTTTACCAAGACATCACTCAAATTGATTCTTCTTAATGAATCACTGTCCCCAGATTTCAACAGGCACCTACCTTCCTGCTATCTGCTCTTAGGGTGTGTATTCCTGATGCCTCCTTTGTCTTGAACTGGGAAAAAGCTTCCTGCAGTCAACAGTGTGGGCAATATTCTAAAGCCCTGTGAAGTAGAGGCTGGGACACAGCTCTGCAGCTGTGTGGGAGAGCTCTGGCCTGGTCTGGAGTCCACCACTGAGGGTCTGAAAGAATGGTTCATTGTTGGAGTACCTGCCTAGAATCCACCAATGGGGGACTGTGGGCATGTCCCAGTGTTAGGGGGCCTTTCTAGAATCCACTAGTGAGGGGCCAGAACTATGTCTCCATGTTAAAGCCTCTTTCTATAAGTCTTCAGTGAGTGACTAGGGTCATAGCTCAGGAGTCCAGCAGTTGCATAACATACATAGTGAATGACTGTCTGGGTTTCATTCCCAACACAAGGGAGGCAGACCTACAAACCTTATTGTATGCTCATACTACAAGAAGATAAAAGAATGGATTTTGAACACTTCGGTTGATTAGAGTACCTTCTTGCACATTCTTCCTTTTTGTGGATGAGGGATGATCACAATTCTATTGTCACAATTAGATCATGTTACAAAATCCCTTATTTCAACATGGCAGGGTGTGAGTCACGGTGTAAGTACTGCAGAAAGCCAGCTCTAATATCCCTTAATTCCTGTGTTTTCAAACTACTCCCTGGATCAGAGCAGTGAGTTTCCAGTTAAAGAGACATGTTTCATCCCAGGAGGCAGAAGCGATTGTGGCCTTCTCTCAGCTGAGGGGAAAGCAGACATGCCACAGAACCTGACTTTAGGACCAGGTACTTGTGGAAGCCACAAGTCCAAACCACCAACCAACCACCCAGCCAGTGGACAGCTGTCCCCATTCCCACTCAAAAACCAGAGTAGAGTAAGAAGAGGGCAGGGTGGTGGTAGGCCTTGGGAGCTTGGGCAACCCTACCAGCAAAGGCTTCTTGTAATTTACCAGCGTTGTTCCGTATGTAAGCTTAAAAGAAAATGGGTGTACATCCAACGAGCTACTGGGCTGGATATGATGAGGCTTGAAAAACAAAGCAATATAGTTGAAAACAAACTAGAAAGGAAGAGAGGTAGATGTTTGTAAGTTAGGCACTTACCATATGCTAGGTCCTGCTCTGGGTCCTTCTTGTTTTACTTAGTTACCATCTAAGGACAGAACAACCACTGAAGCTCACAGTGTAGTCAAATCAACAGCTACAGAGGTTAAATAACTTGCCCAAGGTCACAGAGTTGGCAGGCAGCAAAGCCATGAGCCTCAGGCTCTTCTGGGCTACCACACTCTCCTGCAGACCCCAGACATAGCTGGCTCCCGTTCCACCTCAACTCAGCAGACTGCATAAGCTAATTTAGTGAAGACCCAAGGAACCCTTAGGCCTCCGCTGTTCCAGAGGAGGTCAAGACAGTCTGACTCTGGGTCTGTGTAGGGCTTGGAGTATCTTTGCCCTTTAGGTGTGCTCAAGCTTTTACCTCTGAATAAAAACTAAAAACTAAAAAAAGTATTGAATTAAAATAAACCTGTCGGTGACTCCAGCCAGGCCTCTGTGGTCACTTAAAAAAGAATCGGCTGTTTCTTTTTTCTTTCGTTCGTTCTTTTTTTTTAAAATCTTTTTCTATTTTGATAAAAAGAGCATGAGGAGGGGAGAAGGGAAGGCAAACAGGATGGTGTAGAAGAGGGCCTGCAGTGGGCAGTGCTCTCTAAACTCAGCAGGACAAGGCCAGGTCTGTTCCTTCACGTGATTTCAAAGTAAAAGCTAATAGGATTATAAAACACAACCCAAGTTGTAATTCACCATGCATACAGGCTCAAATCTATTCCAAGACTTCACTCCCATTTCCAAGTTCAAATGAGAAGACCCTTGGTTGGGAGCCAGTTTCACAGAGTACCTGATGAGGATTTCTAAGCTGAGTGGAAGCTGGAGCCCAATCCCCTCCCTCCCGAATAGCTCTGGGGCAGGCAGGCAGGCAGGCACACCCTGTACTGGGGATGGCAGGGAAGTCAAAAGTCTCCTGCTGTTGTCTTTGACAGAGGAGAGGACAGTGGCTCCAGGGTGAACTGGGATTGGGTCTTCTCCTCCCTTGACCAGCAGACACCTTCTGGGTGCTATGAGACACCTGGATCCTGAAGCTGAGGCCTTGGAAGTTTCAGGATCTTCCTGGCTAAGAACCCCCCCACTGGCAGTAGCCAGCCCAGATTTTGCCTTTGCCTCCATCCCTGTAGAACTGAGAGACTAGCCAAGACTGGGGCCACCTCCCTGCGTGCTCTCCAAGGCAGAGCTGAGATCTGAGTTCTCTCCCCTGTGTGGCACCCAAGGAACCAGGGGGCATGGCCAGAGGTCCCAATTCCAAGGTTTCCATGCTGCCCTCATCTTCTGGGGTCCAAGACAGCTGGTCATTGACCTGGTAAAAACCACAGCTGTTCTCCCTCACCCAGTCTGTGCTTCCCACTTCCCACCGGTGGTTTGGCACTTCCAAAGGCCTTCCCAGCCACCAAGGTGCCTCCTCCCTCTGACTTCCACAGGGCTGAGAGATTGGGAGGCAGCAAGAAAGCAGGAGGTGTTTCTGATGTCCCTGGTAGTCCACCCAGGAGACTGAGTGACCCAAAGTGCGCAGCCAGGATACTGCCTCTGCTGCTGCCGCCCCTGGGACGCAATGGGAGAACAGAGGAGGCATCCTGGGAGCTTGGGAGGGATACTCTGGGGCAAGGAAAGACAAGAAGGGAGAAGAGGCAATGTGTGCAGGTGGAATAGGGGGCTCATGGTTCGGTCCCTCTGCAGGAACGTGCCCAGAGATTGCTCCTTACGCCCTGCAAAAGTTCCCGGTCCAGCACACCCACAGTGGCGCTGGGAGGAGGCCACCTTTGATGGAACCTCGGTTTTTCTTTCCTGGGACCCTTTGGGTTGGGTCCGGATTAGGGAGCGCAAAAGCTGGCGACTCTGACTAGACTTACCTAGAACTCCTGGCGAGCTTGGCAGTTGTTGCCTGCTCCTGGACTCAGGACCCCTGGATTCCTCAGTGCTCTGTGTGACCCCCAATCAGGTTCAGCATTCGCCAGAGGCAACGAATTAGGATGTTGGCTTCTCTCACGCCAGCTGGCCACAACTTCGTGGCAGGTCAGCCGCGCCCTAGAACTGGGCGCAGCGAAGGTCCGGATCACCCCTAAGGGGCCCTGGTGTCCAAGGCCACCTGGTCTGAAGCGCAGGGGTTTCCGGGATCTGGAGATGCGCTAGGTCCTCTCAGATCTGCCCTGAGCAGAGAGGACGCTCGGAGTTGTCTGCTCCGGACGCCGGGGCGGGGCGCGCGGCTGTCCCCTCCAGATGCGAGCAGCGCGACTCGCTGGTGGTTCTCGGGTCCGCGAGGCGCACGCGTGGGTCCTGAGGCTGGCAGAGCGCCCCCACTCTTCCGCGGGTGCAGCCGGGTCTGGCGCGATTCGAAGAGGGAGGAATTCCCCCTTGACTCTGAGTTCGGGCTCCCCTCCCCGCTACCACACGCGGACCCCTATCTGAGGTAGCAGCCGCTGCGACTGACACTTCTGGGCTCCAGACGGAGGAGGGTGGCGGCGGCTCGGCTCGCAGTGGGAACTAGAAAGGAGGTGACCTTCAAACCCCGCGCTCCAGGAGGCCGGGAGGATGGGACCGGGTGACGCTGATTTGGGAGCAGCAGGCGTGCACTGGGTGGCCCGCGGGAGTGCTGGCAAGCTGGACCGGAGGGGAAGCAAAGAAGAGCGCAACCAACAAAATACAGATTAGAAAATAAACAAAGGAGAGCGGAGAGCTAGGGAGAGCGTGAGAAAAATGTGTGCATGTGTGTGCGGGTGCGTGTGTGTCTTTCTCTGTGTGTGTGTGTGAGTGTGTGTTTCTGTGTGTGTGTTCGCGCGCGTGCGCGCGCGCGACAGGCAGCGAGCAGCCGGGCTGGCGAGCCAAAAATAATCCCGAGCACCAGGGAGCGCCCCCTCCCCCTTCCCTCTCTAGCGCTGCCGCCGCGGTCACGGTCACGCGTGCAGCCTTGAATTCCAGCAGCCGCTGTGGGCAAGGGACTAGGTGCCCCTAGGTTCTTGTTCCTAAAGCGCACAAGGGGTGAAAGTTGCCTTCTAGACGGGGTGGAGCAATGAACACAAATCCTTAGGTTAATGCCCCTGCCTTCCTCTTCCCAAAGAGCACCTGAATGCGTTCTCCATCCTGAGCGCCCTCCCCCTCCCCCTTAGGAAATGTAGAAAAAGGAATCTCGGAGGAAGGCTAAGGATGTGGAGCCCCCTTGCCCTGATCCACTTCTGTTAGAAGAAGTTTCTGGCGAACGCTTAAATCTCTCTGCCTGGCAGAGATGGAGCCCTAATCCTGAAACAAAAAGTTAGAACCTACCTGGATAATCTCCACCTCTGAGAGGCAGGCCTGGCCTGACCTAACCTGCAGTTACTTCTTCTTGGCGGGCAGAAGTGCCTCTGGGTCCCGACTGGGGTTTGTCCTCTGAGCAGCTAGCTGACATCCTTGGTTCTTCCTAGTCCTTAACTCTCTCTACCATGTGTTGCTCACATAGTTTGCATTGTCATTTCAACAAGACAGAAAGGCCACCCTGAATCTGCCCATTTCACACGTTAGAAAGTTGAGCAATCAGAAGCTAAAGCAGGGCTTCTCCTTGCACTCTGCCTGGATTCCCCAGCTAGAAATGGCATTTCAGTTTCTTCTTTTTCTTTTTGTTTTCCTTCCTACCTCTACCCCCCCCCGTCCCTGCTTCTCTCTCTTTCTCTTTCATTCTCTCCCATCTGCCTTCCTCCTTTGTTCGCTCTCCCTCCACTCTTTCTTTTCTTTCTTCCTCTTTCCTTCCTCTCCCCCTCTCCTTCCTTCCCCTTCTTGATCCTAGATTCTTTCTCATTTCTCCCTCCCTTCTCTCCTTCCTTCTCTCTCCCTTTCCTAATTTCTTTCTCGTTCCCTTCTTGTCTCCCCCTACCTTCCTTCTTTCCTTTCCTTCCTCTTTTCTTCCAGGTCTTCTTTCCCCTCCCTCCCTCCTCCTCCATCTCCCCTCCCCCTCCCCTTCCCTTCCCTCCCTCCCACTTCCTCCATCTCCCCTCCCATCCCCTTCCTTCCTCTCCCTCCCTCCTCCTCCATCTCCCCTCCCTCACCCCCTCCCCTTCCTTCCTCTCCCTCCCTCCTCCTCCATCTCCCCTCCCCCTCCCCTTCCTGTCCTCCATCTCCCCTCCCCTTCCTCCTCTTTCTTCTTCCCTCCCTCCTCCTCCATCTCCCCTCCCCCTCCCCTTTCTTCCTTTCCCTCCCTCACACTTCCTCCATCTCCTCCCTCCCATTCCTTCCTCTCCCTCCCTTCCTCCTCCTCCATCTCCCCTCCCCTTCCTCCTCTTTCTCCTTCCCTCCCTCCTCCTCCATCTCCCCTCCCCTCTCCTTCCTTCCCCCTCCCTCCCTCCCTTCCTCTCTCATTTACATCTCAAATGATTATGTTACACAATAAAATCTTCCCTGAAGCCTGCTCTAACATTTGCTGGAGATCACCAAGTCCTCTGCCTGGATCCAGGATCCCCCTTGGCAGGTCTATCTCATTTCCTAAGGAAGCCACTATACCACCCTGCCACTTATGGGCAGATGAGCTTAGACAAGGCCAGACTCCATCATGAGGCTCTTGCTCACTTCCTGGTTTCTGGGTTGAGGACATGAAGCAAGGCCCATGCCCCCAGTGTTCCTCTGGATGTCCTCAGAGTGAATGCCCCTAGGGCCTCATCAATGGCAGACTCACTAGTTTCTACATCTCTACATCACATTACTACTACTACTACTACTACTACTACTACTACTACTATTATTATTATTATTATTATTATTATTATTATTATTATTATTTTACAGTCTCCTTCCACATCTAGGAAACACACTATTCTGCTATCTCCAACCACCAATTTATTAAAACCACTCAATTTGAAGTCATACTTATTTGAGAAAGTAACCTTGCAAACCCTATCATGTGGTCCCTATCTCTGGCACCAGCTATTTGCAGTTCGGGTTGTGTTTGACCATGAGCTTTCTCAAAACTCTCTCCAATGATAATGTATTTGTATGCACACAACTGTGTTTCCCTTTCTCATAGTCTCTTATCCTCCACAGAAAGCACACAGAAGCCATAAATCCAGGTTAGTAACATCGTAATCATTTCCCCCCAGAAACTGTTTGCATCAGGCAAGCTGCTGAATTTAAATGTAATTGTCTAGCCATACAGGGAGATGCCATGGTTTGTAAAAGAAGTATTCTCAACTTAAAGGCAAATTATCAATAATGGAAGAAGAAATAAGTGGCAGCTAATGGGGAGTTCTGTTGAACTGCTTCTCTGCGCTCCTGCACTGGAGTTCTGAGGGGAAGATACAGACCTGAGCACTCAAGGCAGAGAACTGACTGTTGCTTCACTAAAGGGGCAATGAATGAACCAATTTATTATTGTTAATCCATAATTTTACAAGAATGAATGAGATAAAATCAAGATCAATTTGAATCTGTTCTGATTTATTTATTTGGGAGTAGAAATAGGTTTTGATGCATCAGTAACAAAGGTCAGAAGTAACTACTGATGCCTGCCTTGTTACTAGGCTAAAGAAAATTTATCAAGAACCAAGTGGCTCACATCTGTAATCCCAGCATTAGAGAGGCAGGGGCAGGGACAGGGGCAGGGGCAGGGGCAGGGGCAGAGAGGCAGGGGCAGGGACAGGGGCAGGGGCAGGGGCAGGGACAGGGACAGGGACAGAGACAGGGGCAGGGGCAGGGACAGGGACAGGGGCAGAGGCAGGGGCAGGGGCAGAGGCAGGGGCAGGGGCAGGGGCAGAGAGGCAGGGGCAGGGGCAGGGACAGAGACAGGGGCAGAGGCAGGGGCAGGGGCAGGGGCAGGGGCAGAGAGGCAGGGGCAGGGGCAGGGACAGGGACAGGGACAGGGACAGGGGCAGGGGCAGAGAGGCAGGGGCAGGGGCAGGGGCAGAGAGGCAGGGGCAGAGAGGAAGGGACAGGGACAGGGGCAGGGGCAGGGACAGGGGCAGGGGCAGAGAGGCAGAGGCAGGGACAGGGACAGGGACAGGGACAGAGACAGGGGCAGTTTGAGTTTCAGGCCAGTTAGGTTTTTATATAAGGCTCTGTATAAGGAGGAAAGAAAGGAAAAAGGGAGGGGGACAAGAAGACAGGAACAGGAAAGAAGAGAGGGAGGGAGGAAAGGAGGGAGGGACACAGGGAGAGAGAAAAGAAAGGAAGGAAGGAAAGGGAGAAAGAAGGGAGAAGGGAAAGGAAGGGCAGACAGCCTCTACAATTTTAAATAAAATTAGTATCACCATCCAATGGCACACGATCATTCCACTTGTCTGGAAGCACAGGTTGTTGCATTTTCACAGTGACCTGTCCAGTTCCGGACAGAAAGTATTTCAGTCACAACTGTGTAGAGACTGAAAGGTCATGGGAGGTGCTGACTGGACAGCTCCTCACACACTCTAAGAGGACAGTCCCCAGCTACCGTTACAAAGAACGGGGAAGCTCTAGCTCCTCCTACTGGCCATGGAAAGTACTGTCTGCTTGGTATCGTAGAAGCAAGAGTTTCTTTCACAAAGTTGAGAATGACAGTAATAGTAGGTCGGGAAGCTGGAAGAAGAGGGAGAGGTGGAAGAGAGGGGAGGACAGGGAGGAGGTGGGTAAGAGCGGGGAGGGGGAAGGGAGGAAGAGATGGGAGGAGGGAGTGGGAGAGGAGAGGAAGGAGGAAGGGGCAGGTGAAGAGGGAGGGGGATGAGGAAGAATTTCCGGCCTCTCGTTTGGCTAACAGAGGTTGCAAATTTCATTTCACACTTCAACCTTGAGTGCTGCTCTTTCTAGTCTTCCTGCTAAAGTCTGCAGTCCTGAACCCGGGTTCCTAGCCTCTGGGCCGCCTGTTTCCTTTCTGGCTCCGTGACCCAGGTATGTGCTTCTTTAGATGGCCTCTACAAAAGTTGGCCCTCCGTCCTGAAACATCCTGCAGACTCCTCTGCCTCTTCTTATGTTCTAATCACCCATTAGGATACCGCAGTCTTCCCCTCAGGCTCTCCTGCCGTGTGAAGCCTTCCAACACCTTGCAAACTCCTGTAGCACCTGCATTTAACTGGGCCAGTTTATTGAAAATTCCATTTTTTCTCCAGGAATCAGAATGACCCACAATGCCAAAGGCCTATTGCGGAGAGTGAAGGACCAGATGCGTGTTGGGTTCAATAAATTTTCTGCCCTGCCATAAGCTACATTGTAACTTGGCTCGCCACTGAGCCTGGGACTCACCAGTTTGACTAGACTGGAAGCCACAGACATCTTTTCTTCTCTTTTCTCTCTTTTCTCCCCTCCCCCCATGTTAGAATTCCAAGTATGCACCGTGCCTGGATATCTACATGGGTGTTGGGGGTCTGAACTCAGGTCCACGTGCCAAGCATTTGACCCATGGAATTATCTCCCACACTTCCTTGCAGTTATCCAATGTTCATGTTTCTCATGGGAACCCTCCCTACATAAAATAAATACCATCTCTACTTGTAGTCTGCCAAAAGAAGAAGACACAACAAGATACAATCACAGTGGCTTTGCTGGAAATGACCAACTTTGAGCCAGGCACAAGTTTGTGGAGGAGATGACTCCAAACAGACAAGATAAGCAGGAATCACATGAGGAGCTAGGCAAAGAGCAATCCCAGAAAAAGAAAATCTGTTCAGTAGAGAGAAGCATGCTGAGAGCAAAGGGCTGAAGATGCTAGGGCAGGCGAGGCTTGAGGACAAGGATGCGGGCTGAGGAGTGAGTCCTACAGTTACATTTGCTTTTATGCAAGGCTTTGGCTGAGCCATGCTACTTTCTCCCATCAAGACTCTCTATCACCCGGATTCCTATCTACAAGCTGTGTCCAGTGAATTCTAGGGATGAGCTAATTACTCCCAACCCCTGTGAGATATTAAGTATGGCAGAACATTGGAAGTACCTTAGGATGGGAAAACGATTGGGAAGATGACATAAAATGCATCCTAATAGCCAAGATTCACCCTCCTAAGGATGCGTTTCCACAAACAGGTAGAGGAGAGGATGCTTTGCTCAGAATCCTTTACAAGAACCTCCAGGTTCATAAAGTACAGCCTACCAGCCTAATATTACACCAAGACCTGCTTTGCCTTGGGTTCTCTGACCCAGAGCTAAGCTGAAATATCTGTTGAACTAATTAGAACAATCTGAGGGCCACCAAGAGATGAACTAAACCTTATAATCTCCACTCCCTGCTCCAGACCTTAGGCACAAGATAGATTCTGACTGAATAAACAGGTGTGGGTTGGTTGAACTTGCCCACTGTGTATCTTATAGCTTAAGATTCTAATGTTAACCCAGGCATCTAGGAAAATTCTCTCTCTCTCTCTCTCTCTCTCTCTCTCTCTCTCTCATAAAATCTCAGAAAATACATGTTTTCATGCTGTTTGAAAAGGTCTTTGAAGTCCAGCAAAGTGGATGAGTAGGTTAAAGATTCTTGCTGCCAAGACTATGGACCTGAGTTCCATTCCCAGGTCCTACAAGTGAAAGAGAGAGCCAATTTCTGTAGGATTCCCTACACACACACACACACACCACTAAGTATAATTTTAATTTTTAAAGAAAATGTCTTTGAAATAGTGAACATAGGAGCTTCTCTCTCGTCTCCTTGGTCTCCTCCTTTTTTCTGCCCTGCCCTAATAATGGAAAAATGCACATTGAGGCTGGCCTGGGGAGGTGTCTCAGTGGCAAAGCACTTGCCACACAAGCATGAGAGCTATACTTCAGGTCAGCAGAGATCACATGAATGCTAGGTGGGTATGTATCCCATCTTTTATTCCACCTACTAAAAAGCAAAAGACACCATCAATGGGACAAGGGGGGCAGCTTACAGAATGGGAAAAGATCTTCACCAATCCTATATCCAACAGAGAGCTGATATGCAAAATATAGAAAGAATTCAAGAAATTAGACATCAACAAACCAGCTAACCCAATTTAAAAATGGGATACAGAACTAAACAACAGAGGACTCTCTAATGGCCAAGAAACACTTAAGGAAATGCTCAACATCCTTAGTCATTAGGGAAATGCAAATCAAAATGACTCTGGGATTCCATTTTACACGGGGTAGAATGGCTAAGATCAAAATCTCAAGTGACAGCTCATGGTGGCAAGCATATAAAGCAAGGAGTACCACATTCTGCCTCTCTGCTGGGGGCATCCTGATATCACCTGCACAATAGCTCAGAGAAGGCAGGGCAAAGTCTGGAATAGAGAGTCCACAGCCCCTGTTTCCCTTCAGGGCATCATACACCACTGCAGGCAGGACTGGAAGGGGAAAGTGAAGTCTGGGGTAAATATGGTGGTTTCCGGTCTCCTCTCTGGGTACCCAGACACAGCTGCCATACCATCTAGAGAGGCAGGGACAGGGGTCGGAGGTCCATGTTTTCCCTCCCAGCTTCTTCTCGCCAGGCAGGAAGAGGAAAGCAGAGCCCAAGATGAGCAGAGATGACCAGGATCTGGTCAGTTTGGGATGAGTGCTAAGTACCAGAGGGGTGGGAAAAAAGAAAGCCTTCTTAGGGAATCTTAGGTGCAGTTCTTTTAGGCAAAGGCCTTCCACTTGGAGGTCTTTAATAATGCAGCTCTCTGTGACAATCCTTGCTTGCTCATCTTGCTTTACTGGGGGTGGATGTGAACACATACACATTATTTGGGGTGAACCACGGTTTATATACCTCTTTCGGGAAAGGTGTAAGACTATCCAGGAGCAGAAGGTCATTGGCTGAAAGCTAAGGCTACCTAGATACCTTATTAGCATGGAAAAGAGCTCCAGATGCCATGCTATATGACTGAGTACTCATGGTCCTCTCAGTGGGGTGTCATGGTTATGTGTTCCAGAGCAGGTAGAGAGACAGGGAGGGAGCAGATCCACTCCTGCTGTTCTCAAATCTCTGAGACTCCCAGGGATTGAGATCATTCAACCTCACCAGTTTGCCCATCTGGTGGCACAGCCCACTTGCCCTACACAAGGGGAACACTCACTCCTCCATTGCGGATAGGAGTACAAACTTGTAAAATCACTTTGGAAATCTATTTGGAGGTTTCTTAAAAAATTGAAAACACCTTTATCTCAAGACCCAGCGATACTGTACCACTCCTAGGCATATATCCAAAGGATGCATTCCACAAGAACACTTTCTCAACTATGTTCATAGCAGCTTTATTTGTAATAGCCAGAAACTAGAAACAACCTATAGGTCCCTCAACTGAAGACTGCATTAAAAAATGTGGTACATTGACCCAATGGAATATTACTCAGCTATTAAAAACAATGACATCATGAAACTTGCAGGCAAATGGATGGAACTGGAAAATATCATCCCGAGTGAGGTAACCCAGACACAGAAAGACAAATATGGTATGTATTCGGTTATAAGTATAAAGTACAGGATAACCATGCTACAATCCACAAACCCAAAACACCTAACTAACAAGGAGGGCCAAAAGAGGAATGCTTGAATCTCATTGAGAGGGGGAAGTAAAATATAGACATGAGGGGTGGGCAGAGAGAGGGAACTGGGTAAGAGAGGGGCTGGGGAGGGGAACATGGGGAATCAAGTGTGAGGCAGACTGAGGAAAACTTTAATCAGTGGAGGTAGGACGTCTCTGAGATGAGCTAGAAATTTAGGACAATAGAAATTCCCAGGAATCTATGAGGGTGACCCTAGCTAAGACTCCTAGCATTGGGGAATATGGAACCTGAAACAGCCAGCTCCTGTAGCCAGGCAAGACTTCCAATGGAGGGCTGTGGATTCCAACCCAGCCACAAAACCTTCAACCCACAGTTTTTCCCTGCCTACAAGATGTGCAGGGATAAAGAGGAAGCATGAGAGAGAGCCCAGTCTCGATACTATTAATGATATTCTGCTGTACTTGCAGATAGGAGCCTAGCCTAACTGTCATCTGAGAGGCTTCACTCAGCAGCTAATGGAAACAGAGCCAGAGACCCACATTTAAACATCAGGGAAAGTTTGAAGAATCCTGGGGATGAGGGGGAAAGAGGATTGAAAGAACCAGAAAGGTCAAGGACACCACAGAAAACCTACGGAATCAACCAAACTGGGTCCATAGGGACTCAATTGTTGGGAGCCGCCTGAGCGCCCACATCCGCCATTACAAGATAGCGCCTACATCTGGCCGAGGACAAGTTGTAAACAGGCTAGTGCGCATGCACCAGGTAATTTTCCACCTCAGAGTCTCAGCCTCTCTCGTGGCGGCATCTGGCCTGGTGTGCGGGAGCCAATGGGGAAGCTCCATGTCCCAGGCAAGCGCTGTGACCCATATAAAGGGCGGGTATTCTATTGTTCTGAGTCTCCATTCGTGGCAAGCTTATGCTCTCCCTCTCAAGATGCATTAAAGCTGTTACTGCAGAAGGATCCTATGTGTGCCGCGTCGTTCTTGCTGGCGAGACCGTAGCGCGGGACACTCAATGAGACTGAATCACCAGCCAGAGAGCATGCATGTGACAGACAAAGGCCCTCAGCACATATGTAACAGATGTGCAGCTTGGTCTTCACATGGGACCCCTAATAAGTGGAAGAGGGACTGTCTCTTACTGTGTTGCTTGCCTTTGGATCTCTCTCCAAAAACTGGGTTGCTTTGTTTAGCCTCAGCAGAAGAAGATGAATCTATTCCTACTGAAATATGGCTTAATATACACGGAAGGCCTACCTTTCTATGAAGAGATAGGGAGCGAGTGGTGTGGTGAGGGAGAGGAGATGGAGAGGAGGGAGGGAGAGCTACAACTGGTATGGAAAGTAAATAAATTCATTAATGAATGAAAACAAGTAAAAGTAAAAAACAGCTCTGTATTTAAACAGGATACACACAGGACACACCTAGGAGAATCACAATAAACTTTAACATCAATAAACTAAGTTTAGTTTTAAAAAATAATTATTATTATGTCCTATGTAAAAGCCATAGGACAAAAACAATATTGTTTTTTTGTTTTGTTTTGTTTTGTTTTTAAGGTGGTTTGGGTACAGATGCAGCATCTATGCCTGTCAAATACCTAGGACCACTCAAGGACATAGCCAATGCTAAGGATGACAGCATGGGCAAGAACAAAGAACCAGGGTATCCATACTGCCATGGAGTCCCTGAGTAGACCACTGTCCCATTCCCCTGCTGTGGCTCTCTGTTCTGTGTGATAGACACATCCTCTCCCCTCATTGTGCATGTTTGTTGAGGGATCTGTGTACGCTAAAGCAAGGGTTCTCAGATACAACAACACAGGTGTCTTGATCAGGATAACTCTTTAAGATGGCCCAGATGGAGCAGATCACCATGCACTGTGAGATCCTCACAGTGGGATGCAGCAACAGTGGACTGAACAACCCTCTGAGGAGCATCATAAGAGCCATGAAAGGGGAGGAATGTGACAATGGCTCCATAGATATAAGGCTTATCCCATAAACAGGAAGTCAGATACTCAGCACCTGTGGTGGTTTGAATATTCTTGTCCCATAGGGAGCGGTACTATTAGGAGGTGTGGCCTTGTTGGAGGAAGTGTGTCACTGCAGGGTTGGGCTTTGGAGGTCTCTTCCTATGCTCAGATTCTACCCACTGCAGAAGAGGGCTTCTCCCTAGTGACATAAGGATGCCAGTCTCTCTTGGTTGCCTTCAAATAAAGATGCAGAATTCTCAGCTCCTTCTCCAGAATCATGTCTGCCTGCATGCTGCCATGCTTCCCATTATGATGATAATGGACTAAACCTCTGAAACTGTAAGCCAGCCCCAATTAAATGTTGTCCTTTATAAGAGTTGTCCTAGTATGGTGTCTCTTCATAGCAATGGAAGCCCTAAGACAGCACCTCTGTAAAAAGCTGAGGTCATAGCATGAATGTATAATCCCACTCATGAATAGATAGGGACAGTGGGATCTCAGGGTCTCATTGGTCAGTCAGCCTAGACTAATTGATGCCTCAGGCCAGTGAGAGGTTAGGGTCATACATAAGATGTCATACAGACCCTAAGAGAACACAAATGCCAGCCTAGGCTACTATACCCAGCAAAACTCGCAATTACCATAGATGGAAAAAACAAGACATTCCATAATAAAACCAAATTTACAAAATATCTTCCCACAAATCCAGCCCTACAAAGGATAATAGATGGACAACACTAGCACAAGGAGGGAAACTACACCTTAAAATAGCAGGAAAGTAAGCTTTCAACAAACCCAAAAGAAGATAAACTCACAAACACAATTCCGCTTCTAACAACAAAAATAACAGGAAGTGACAATCACTTTTCCTTAATATCTCTTAGCATCAATGGACTCAATTCCCCAATAAAAAGACATAGACTAACAGACTGAATACATAAACAGGACCCAGCATTTTGCTGCATACAGGAAATGCACCTCAGGAACAAAGACCTCAGAGTAAAAGGTTGGAAAACAATTTTCCAAGCAAATGATCCCAAGAAAAAGCTGGAGTAGTCATTGTGCTCTAAGATCAAGAATCAATAAATGGGACCTCATAAAATTACAAAGCTTTTGTAAGGCAAAGAACACTGTCAATAGGACAAAATGGCAACCAACAGATTGGGAAAAGATCTTTACCAATCCTACGTCCGATAGAGGGCTAATATCCAACATATACAAATAACTCAAGAAGTTAGACTCCAGAGAACCAAATAATCCTATTAAAAAATGGGGTACAGAGCTAAACAAAGACTTTTCAACTGGGGAATATCAAATGGTCCAGAAGCACCTAAAGAAATGTTCAACATCCTTAGTCATCAGAGAAATGCAAATCAAAACAACCCTAAGATGCCACCTCACACCAGTCAGAATGGCTAAGATCAAAAACTCAGGTGACAGCAGATGTTGTGAGGATGTGGAGAAAGAGGAACACTTCTCCATTGTTTGTGGGATTGCAACCTGGTACAACCATTCTGGAAATCAATCTGGCAGTTCCTCAGAAAATTGGACAAAGTGTTATCTGAGGACCCAGCTATAACACTCCTGGGCATATACCCACAAGATTCTCTAACCTATAACAAGGACACATGCTCCACTATGTTCATAGCAGCCTTATTTATACTAGCTAGAAGCTGGAAAGAACCTAGATGTCTTTCAACAGGGGAATAGATACACAAAATGTGGTACATTTACACAAAAGAATACTACTCAGCTGTTAAAAATGATGAATTCATGAATTTCTTAGGCAAATGAATGGAACTAGAAAATAATCATCCTGAGTGAGGTAACCCAATCACAAAAGAACACACATGGTATGCACTCACTGATCAGTGGATATTAACCCAAAAACTCCAAATACCCAAGATACAATTCACAGACCACATGAAGCTCAAGAAGAAGAAAGACCAAAGTGTGGGTGCTTCGGTCCTTCTTAGAAAGGGAAACAAAATACTCACAGGAGCAAATGTGGAGACAAAGTGTAGAGCAGAGACTGAAGAAAAAAGGTCATCCAGAGACTGCCCCACCTGGGGATTCATCACATATACAATTACCAAACCCAGACACTATTGTGCATGCCAAGAAATGCTTGCTGAAGGGAGCCAGATATAGCTGTCTCCTGAGAGGCTCTCTGCCAGAGCCTTACAAATACAGAAGTGGATGTTCACAGCCAACCATTGGATTGAGCTCTGGGTCCCCAGTGGAGGAGTTAGAGAAAGGTCTGAAGGAGCTGAAGGGGTTTGCAACCCCATAGGAAGAACAACAATATCAACCAACCAGACCCCCCAGAGTTCCCAGGGACTAAGCCAACAACCAAGGAGTACATATGGCTCAAGCTGCATATGTAGCAGAGGATGGCCTTGTCAGGCATCAATGGGAGGACAGGTCCTTGGTCCTATGAAGGCTCAATAGATGTCCCAGTGTAGGGGAATCGAGGGTGGGGAGGCAGAAATGGGTGGGTAGGTGGGTGGAGGAACAGTCTTACAGAAGCAGGGGGAAGGGGGGTGGAATAGGGGATTCCGGGATGGGGGGAAACCAAGAAAGGAGATAACATTTGAAATGTAAATAAAATATCCAATAAAAAATAAAAATTAAAACTTAAAAAAAAAGAACCTTTGGGAATTTAATCTATACCTTGCCTTGTGCGTTATACCCAACCTAGAGAAGCCCTGTGGGGGAAGATAGCACCCTTCTGCTTCCCATCTCACAGGAAAGTGGACTGAGGCTACCAGCAGGAAAAAAAGATACTTTTTTAAAGATCACAAACTTAAACTCCAGACCTCAGGTTTAAATCTTCCACATCTGATATAAGGACTATAGGATTTCACACTGCATTTCCAAAACAGCTCCATACATACAGGAATTCAGAGGTCAATGAGACAAAAACCAAACATAAATATTTAAAGATTTGTAAACTATCATCATCATCATTATTATTTTATATGTATGCTTGCTTTGCCTTCATGCATGTCTGTGTACTACATGTCTGGTTAGTTTCCACAGAGACTACAAGAGGCCATTGGATCTCCTGGAAAAGGAGTTAAAGATGGTTGTGAACAACCATGTAGATGTTGTAGATTGAACCTGGATGCTTTGGAAGAACAGAAAGTTGAGCCACCCCTCTAGCCCTTAATTTTTTATTTATGTGTATATTCACATGAGTCTAGGTGCTCCAAAGCCAGAAGAGGGTACTGCATCCCTTATAGTTGGAGTTACAAGCAGTTTTGAGCCATATAATGTGGGTGCTGGGAACCAAACTTGATCCCTCTGCAAGAGCAGCATGTGCTTTTAACTGCTGAGCCACCTATCTAGCCCCATAAATGTGTAAGTAATACCAACCCCCCCCAAAAAAAATTTAAAATATTTCAAATTCTGCTCTGTGTAGTTTCACCTAAAATCAGGCATGAAGGTTAAAATCAAGACATCTCAAGGAAAAAAAAGTCTCAAGTCAATGAGGTGTTAATAGTTAATGAATTTATAATCAGAACAGAAAAAAGGTTTTCCCTGAATGTACTAACATTGTAGAGGGGGAAATGCTCTGTGTCTTAGCAACACAGGGTATAGGGGATCGATTTCTTTCAAATGCACTTCATTTTCAGTCTCACTCATTTTATTACAAATGGATAAGTAAAGACATTGAAGCCATTTAGAATGAAATATGCAACCCTGCAAAGAAGAATGTACATCGGCAGTGGTTACTGGTGGTTTATAGATGGTCTGCGCAGTTAGAGATCTATAAATCAAGGTCAAACCATGCATTACTGTGCTCACCATTTGCACATACATTATTTCTATTTAGATCTCCTTAAATTAAGAGGCATACACCTCTAAACAAAAGGAAATCACTGGGAATGTTCTTGAGAACACACTGCAGGTAGTCTGAGGAAATACAAGTGGATGATGAGTGACCCTCCTGGAAGCTCCAGGGCAGGTACTTAGTGAAAAGTGAACCCCACTCCAGGAACTGAACTGCAGCAAGTCCAGCTTGCTCTAGCAGAGTATGTCACACCATAGGCTCAGATCCAAGTATGCCAACTAGGACAACAGGCATGAGTAGAGTCGAGCCCAGCAACAACAGAAAGTTCTTGGGGGTATGTGGGTAGAGTGTTGTGTCTTGGTGACATGAATACAGTAGTCTAATGACCACAGACAGTTGGCAGAAAAAGGCACATATAAGAAGCAGAATCCAGTGACCACAGAGGTCTTTGGTGGAGTATGGGTAGAATAGAATTTAGTAATCAGAGAATGGTAAGTTGTCAGCATTGAGAAGTGCACACTCTGTGCACATACACAACAGTATGGGTCTCAAGGTAGGAGGCAATTGTACAACTTCTGGTTTCTTGGTGTCCCATGAAGGAAGAAAGGGGAAATACTGCCTTTACAAGCATTGCCACTTACATATTTAGAAAGAATAAAGACCTCAGGTCTCTCTTTACCTATAAAATTTCATTGCAATGCATGCAAATGTCAAAGGCTACCCAGATTCAAGGCTCAGAATAGTCATTTGGAATGTCTATCAAAACTCAGATTCTTGGTCCATCCTAGAGACTGAGATTCAGAATATCTAGAGGTATGATCAGGATCCAAATTGCAATCATACATGTGCCTACACACGTGCACACATCCTAGGTTAGGCTTCTGGAGATGCCAATTCTTGTCCCAGGAAGGCAACCCAGAGTCAGTTAAGTCTGGCTAAATTCTCTTGTCTGATCAAAGTCCTGATTGACTCAAGGATGAGGAAGGTGGTTTCCATGTGAGGTAAATCAGCAGGTGGTGGCATAATGGGAAAGTGATTGTGGCAGCAGCTCTGTCCTCTGCAGCTCTGTCTTAGAGAATTTGGGGTAACAGCAGCCCTTCCTTTAGCATTGTTGGGTGTCATCAGTGTGACAATGGTAAACACTCTTTTATAGTTGTTAATAAAGGAAATTAAGGCATATATTGGACATTGTAGGACAGCAAACAATATGCTCTTGCATCATTCTATATATTTTACTCTATAAAGCATTACCCAGGTATTAGCCACCATCTGTGGACTGACACAAGAAGAGGGACAAATGAGAAAAACAGTCAGTGAAAAGGCCATCGGTCTATTTGATTTCACTCCCTCTCTCTGCTTTGATGCATCTCTGTGTTCTAAAGCTCCAAGATGAGCTTGCTTGCTGTTATTCTGTCAGGCAATTAAGCGACTTGGCAATAAAAGCAACCACTTTTTTTTTTCCTGGACTCGTTTACAGAGAATACAGAACAGCACAGGACAGATGTTGAACCAAGACATAAGTACTTTTCTGAACACACTTCTTGTTGCCAAAGCTAAACGGTTTGCCAGAGCATTGAATCCTCCTTCTCTCCTGGGATCTTTTCCCACCCATTAAGCCCTCCTTCTGCTTCTCCTTCACGTGTTCCAGCCACCACGGTAAGGGTGTTTCAAGGTTCTCTAACATGAACCCACACTTCTGCCTCAATCCTTGCTCTGCCTAAACTGAGTCCCTGGTTGGGGTACCCCTGTCATCTCTAAGCTAAGCTTAGCACAAGCTTTGTCTCTGGCTTACCCACTGCCCTGTTGCAGTTGGCTCCCCACCACCCCCACCCCCACATACCATTACACTGGAGCACTGGGTTTTTCCTCTTCTTCACTGTTGACCTTCAAGGTCATGCTCAGTCTCAACTCTCAGCTACTACCTATCTGAATTACTTTTCTCAACCATATCCCTAACAAGGCAATTGAACAGCTGTTTATTTTGGCTCACTGAGGATAGAGTCCATGATGATGGGAAAGGCATGACTTCAGGAACAAGTCACAGCTATGGAGTAGCTATGGTGAGCATGTGGCGAAGATAAGGCTGTTTACTTACATCTTAACTGATGGGCAGCATAGATAACATCCAGAAGTGGGATCAAGCTGCAACCCCAAAGACCTGCCCTTCAACGACACACTTTCTTCAGTAAAGCCACACCTCTTAATGGGTCCATTACCTCCCAAGATAGCGCCACCATCTGGGGACCAAGTGTTTAAAATGCATGGGCTGGCAAGACATTCCACATGCAAGCCATAGCTCTCTTGCCTGCTCTGTCTATCTAACTATCTATCATCTATCTGTCTGCCTGCCTGCCTGCCTGCCTAACTATCTCCATCGCTCTCTCATGCTGATGTGTTGAGCATCTCTATAGTTCCTGGCTTCTCCCTGCTTCCTCCTTGCTCTCTTATCTGTCTTCTCAGTGCAGACAGTAGACACTGTCCTCTTTAAATGACAATTACCCAGTGTCCCATTGTTCATATGCTGCTCACATTACTTCCTGTGGATGTCATTGATGTCCCCATGGCTGCTAGATCTCAGAGGTCTCTAGACCTTTCACCTCTCAGCTATATCCCTGCCCCCACTTTTCCAGCTCAAAACTGCACCATCCCCCTGGCTATCTGCCAAGCATCTGGGCTGCCATTGAGACTCTATCCAGTCATCATTTGGCAAGCATTTTTTGAGTGCCTAGTATGTTTGCAAAATAAATTAGCAACAAATTTCACTGTATTAGTTGGCTCGTGCTGGTGTAAGTATTTGCTCCAAAACTTAGCAGTTCAAAATAGCAAATATTAACTCACAGTGTCTGTAGGTTGGGGTGTGGCACAGCTCACATGGGTGCCCTAGTTCAAGCTCACTGGCAAGGCCTTCATTGGAGCATCCGCTGTGGTTACAGCTTCTTCTAGGGGCCTGATAACGAAAGACTCTGCTCCCATACACACTACAATGCTTAATAGCCATTGTCAACTCGACAGGATCTAGGATTGCCTAGGAGAGAAATCTCTACACATGTTTATGAAGACATTTCTAGATGAGGTTAATTACAGTGGGAGCCACACTCTAAATGCAGAAAACAACATTCCAGGGGCTTAGGCATTGCTGGAGCCAAATCTTGGGGCAGTGAGAATTGTGGACAGTCTCATTTCCCCTTCCTGCTGCTAGCAACCTCTTGGTTATTTGGTTAGGGTTTCAGAAGTCTACAAGTCACATAGCACTTTGCACCAAGATAATAACCCCGACAAAAGGAGAATCTGTGGAAGTTCTAGAAGAATCTTGAACATGGCACCCAGCCTATGACTTATACTTCCCTGTCAACACAATACTGCTCTGACAGACCAAGTCTGTGGAGTCAGGTCTGCACTACTACACTAAAAGAGCCTCGTCATAGAATGAAGGAAGCAGGTGTCTCCTTAGAAGAAACTAGGATCCTGGTACCATAGGCACTGGGAGGTAAACACTCAGAGATGTGATACACTAGGGCCATCTTTTGTACGTGAAAATCTTTGAGCTAAGAAAATGTCTCAGAAGATAAATACAGTTGCTGAACGAGCATGTGGACCTAAGTTTAGAACCCTAGCACCACATAAAAAGCCCAGTATAGCCATACACACATTAGTAAGGCAGGAGAAAGGGTACTGCTGGTCAGCCAATCTAGCAGCAAGCTCCACAGTTGGCAAAAGAACCTTCCCAAAAGGAATAAGATAGAGAGTGACAGATTAGGCACATGACATCCTAGCCTGGCTTTCACACATGAGAGCAGATGTGTGTATACATAGCAGTAAACAACAAACTCTCATATTTAATACATCACCTTTGAAATAAATCCCAAACATTTTTACTTGACATGTGTGTCTCCATCAGAGAGTCCAAGCCAACCTTCCTACTTTTATCTGTGGTACAGTATGTAGACACATCTAACCTTATGACATTAAAACACGGCATTGTCATCAATAAAGATCATATCCAAGAACTGTGCAACCAAGCTTTTCTTTTAAATCAACAACAACAACAACAACAACAACAAATGGTCAAGGGAGATGCCATGAAAACAACCTGAGTATGATCTCTGGAACCTTCAGATTGAAAGCAAAGAATCAACTCCTTCGAGCTGTTCTCTAAACAGCACACACACATGCACACTCTCACACACACATACACACTCATACACATGCACACTCTCACACATACATATACACACTCATACAATACACACTTACACACCTAATTTTTTAAAGTAATATTAAAATATCACAAAACAGGTTTTCAATAAATTCACGATCTCCTGCTGGGCTCCATTCATAGCTGTCATTGGCTGCATGCAGCTGCATACATTGTCGGTTGGACATTTTTGGCCACTACAAAGAACTGTGCACTGTTGCCTACATAGCCTGTGCTCTGCAATGACCCTGCAGCCCCAGTTGCCTGGGTGACTCAACTTTGACTTCTTCAACTGCTGTTCAGACTTCTGCTGAAGACCCTGCTTGAAAGCCAGTCTCCTTTATGAAAAATCAGCCCAGTTTCTCCTGGATGAATCAGCTGCTTCTTTCCCAAGAAATCATGTAAACCTCTCCGCTCAACAATACTTCTCCACAGAGGCAATGTTGTCCCCCAGGAGTTGTCTGGCAACATCAAGAGACATCTCTTTCTTTCTTTCTTTCTTTCTCTCTTTCTTTCTTTCTCTCTCTCTCTCTTTCTTTCTTTCTTTCTTTCTTAGTCCTTCCTCCCTCCTTCTTACTTGTCCCTTGGTTGTCACAAGTGGAGAGGGGGAGTTTGGGGTATTGAGGAAGGAGTAGGTGGAGCAGAGAGATGCCCCTCAGCATCCTTCAGTGAACATGCAGCTTCCTACTACAGGGACTGAATAAGCCATTTCAGGTGTCACCATGCCAGAGCACAACACTGCCTCTCTCTCTTGCAACACTTAAGGTCTTGTATTATAATGATCAATTTCATAGTCTCCTGATTAAACCAGGAGCTCCTCAGGGCTAGGAATACTGCTGTGTTTGTCAATGTTCTCTCAGCTCTGGCAGGTGCTTGGCCCATCGCAGATGCTCAACAAACATTGGCAGGATGAGGGAGGGAGGGAATGAGTGTCCAGATGGGCTCATGAAACATAATCCAAGAACCCAGTTCCTGGAAGGCACGATGTTTCCTTACATGACTATTGTATTTGAAAATTTCAGCTGCAGGGTGTGATGTACCACTCCCCCCACCACCAAGGAGCACGCTGGAAAATGTATCAACTTCTGATACTAGAGTCATGTGACTTGATCTGCAAGTCTGTGATGATCTGTTTTATTTCATGTTAGCCATTAGTATGAAATAACTTTTTACAAAATAATTTTCTAAAGTCAAAGGAAATCTCCATACTCTCATTAAAATATACAACCCAAGGGCAGCAGAGCTGGCACAGTAGGTAAAGTGCTTACCACACAAGCACGAGACGGTGCATTTAGATTCCCAGAATTCACATAAAACCTGACTCTGTAGCAGGCGCCTGCAATCACAGTGCTCCTGCAGAGAGACAGGAGACAGAGACAGACAGAATTCCTAGAAACTGGTGGTCTAGCCAGTCTGGCATATGAACAGTGAACAAGAAATCCTGTCTCAAACAAGATGGCAGATGAGGACGGACAGCTGAAGTTATCCTCTGATCTCTATTTGAATGCCTTGGCACACATGCATCCATATTCACATATAAACACACATACACATACATCACACGCTCCTAAGAATGTGTGTGTGCACATATGTGTTTGTATCTCCACACCACTGTCACCTTAATTTTTGTGCAACCAAAGTTCATGACCCTATTCCCCATCCAATTCTAGTCTCAAATAAGCCTGTGTGTGGGACGTCTTCAGTATGCATTACTCCCTTGAGTAAGAAACACACATACCACTGGGAGCTCAGGATCCTATGTGAGGTTCAACATGTCTCTCAGAAAGGACATCCAAATGTCAGATGGAATGGTTTACAGCTAATGCCAATAGAAAGCACTCGGAGGTTCACCAAGTCAATAAAGCTTATTAGAACCATCTTAGAGCCGCGTATCGATATACCCTGATGAGGGTCTCTAAAGTCAGGTGAGAGCTCACATCTACTGGCACTCAATAGGTTGTTTCCGAGGGATGGATGAAATGAAATGCTTCCGTTATTTTGAGAGTTGATGGTCAAGGAATAACATAGTTGAATCAGGAGGGAAAGATGTTTGCATTCCTGTAATTGAGACCTTGCTGTGTCTCTTTCTTTGTGCTCCCATCTAGTGAAGGACTCTAACCAACCAGCATCATGCTTGCATGCCACAGCTCCTCAGTTTTATTTAACAAACACTTAGAGAGAATTTTCCATTACGTTCTTCTAAAGCTTTGCAAATATTAACCATTTTAATCCTTGTTAGGATGCTGTGAACTGTTTGAAGCATTGCTATCTGGCAGAGAAGGAAACTGAGCCTTGGAGAAACTGATTGCAAGGCACGGGGTAGAGGAGGGGAGACATCTCAGTGGGCACACTGCTTGCTGTGCAAGTCTGAAGATCTGAGTTCAATCCCCAGAACCCACACAAAAGGCCAAGTGTATGGCATGTGCCTGTAATCTTAGATTGGGAAGGAAGAGAGAGGATTATCCCTGGGTCTTGCTTAAGTTCCAGGTAAGTTTAAGATACACCATCTCATAGAAAGGTGATGTCACCTGAGGAATAAAACCTGAAGTTGTTCCCAAACATCCAAGGGCACTGATTCAGGCACATGCACTCACACACACTGACATGCAAACACACATGCACACATGCATGCACACACACGTACACACATAGGCACGGACACATGTACATATACAGTGTGCAAGGTCACCCAATATGATTTTGACTGTCAACTAGATTGTACTGAGAGATACCATGCCTCTTGTATAAAGATACTTCCAGAGACAGTTAAGAAGGGCAGACATGCCCTGGGTGTGGGTGGCACTGTCTCACAGGCAGGAACCCCACATGGAATAAAAGGAGGAAGAGCACTCCAATGCAGGCATAGTCCGTTTCTCATCCTATGGCGGCATATGGTGACCAGTTTTGCTCCATCGCTAGCCCCCTACCCCACCTCCCAACACACACACAACACACACACACACACACAAACACACACACCAGCAACAACAACATGCTCCACTGCACTGTGGGTCCAAAGACAATGGCACCAGTCAACCAGGAGCTAAGTCTTCTAAAACCATGAGCCAAACAAAATCCCCTTGTACTTTCTTAATGTCTGGCCTTAGATATCTTGTTATAGTGACATCAACTCTGACAACAACCAGATGCAGCAGCAGAGTCTTCATGCAGCGCCAAGATGTCTGGTTTGGGAGCTGGTAACCCTAACTACGGAGCAGCCCTGCCTTCTGTGGTCCACTTCTGGTTTCTTCAGTCAATCTCAACTCAAAGTTTAGTCTGTTCATTTCTGAAAAGCTGGGTGCTTGATTCTCTTGACAAATGGAATATCATATTTGCTGGACATATTTGCTGCACAGGAAAGTGGAGGACACAGGAGAGGCTGTAGGTGGGACAGACACATCCATCTCTTCCTCTGGGATGTGGGCCTGGTTCCCACATCCACCACCCTGAGTCTGTGGTTTTGCAGATTAAGATACCGAAGCTTAGAGAGGTAAGGGAACTTGGCCAAGGCCCCAGATTGAGTGAATAGCAGAAGCTGCTCTAGAACTTGGCAGGATCCCAGTAGGAAAGACCTGGCTGACTCCAATGGAGGCAACACAAGATGTCATAGATTTAAAGGACATTAGTGACAAAGTGCAGCAGGTGTGAAGAAAAAATCCTGGACAGAGACCAGAGAAGCCTATTCTGGTTAAGAATAGGCCAGAGCTTATTCCATTGAGCTTAAGCCATTGAGCTTATTCTAAGGCTCAATGAAATGAACGTGGGAGGATTGGAGCAGGGTACAGTACTTTCTAGAAGGAATGATCACCTGTGGGGAAGATGCATGGAAAATCTCACCAGGAAGAGGCAGGGACAAACATCCTGATGCAGTCTTCTGGGAGACTCCATGTTTCTCCTGGGGAGAGAGATAAGAAGGGAAGAGGCCCAGGAGAGGAGGAGAGGAGAACACGAAGCCCAACAGGAGAGGGGAGGAAAAGGAGGGGGAGGGAAGCAAAGAGAATGAGGACCCAGTGTGGAGCAGTGCATGCTGGAACCTGAGGCTCGGGGAAGCAGGTTAGAAGAATTCTATCAGCAAGTGTTCTGTTTTGTTCTCCATGGCCTGCCTCAGGGCAAACACACAAACCATTTTTTTCTTCTTTTCCATCTATAAAACGGAAGTCTGCATTTTGTTTTCCAGGCTGGGACTCATTCTCAGTCCCTAGGAACTTGTGAGCTATGTTTGGGTGTTCATCTGGAGATCTGCAGCTTTGAAGGCTTCCACATTAGAACTCCTGGAGCCAAAGTGGATATGTGGACCATTTCCACCTCTCACCCAACATCCTGGGGTGGCAACTGATTGGCTTCCTGACGGCTGCACCTCTAGTCATTCTGTGTTGGCTGCACACTCACGATGCTCTTCAAGGATGAATCAACCTACCCCAGAAAGCACATAGGCACCTCTGCCAGCTCTGCCCTCTGCCTCACACAGTAGATACACCTGGGTAACCTATACCAACACTAGCATAGAGGGAAGGTAAAAAGAGGGTGAGGGCCAGAAATGGACTCCCAGATGCTCTCCTGGTAGGGGAGTGACAGCTAGTTGTTTTCTAAACAGTTCCCTGGCTCTTTTAACCAGAGTATTAGCAGCTGCTATTCTCATGTCCCATGCCTTTGAGGAAGAAAGTGCCTTTCCTGTGTGAAGCCCAGGGTCCATGCCACTCCCTTGATTTCCAGTACCTTCTCATTGCTTTGTCCTACTATTCTCTCAGCCCAGGTTACCCAGCTCAACTCTTATGCTTATTTCCATAAGGGCTCCTCCTCACACCAAATTCCTATAGCTCTTGACTGAAAACAAAACAGAAAGGACAATGGGGACAATGAGGACAATTCTGAGTGTATGTCATCAAAGAAAACCCAGTGTAGGGCTGGGGACACAGCTTGGTAGGAAGTACTGTACTTTCTACAGAAGGATGAGGACCAGAAGCTCATTGTCTTAGTTAGGGTTTTACTGCTGTGAACAGACACCATGACCAAGGCAACTCTTATGAGGACAGCATTTAATTGGGGCTGGCTTACAGGTTCAGAGGTTCAGTCCATTATCATCAAGGTGAGAACATGGCAGCATCCAGGCAGGCATGGTGCAAGAGGAGCTGAGAGTTCTGCAACTTCATCTGAATGCTGCTAGGAGACTGGCTTCCAGAGAGCTAGGATGAGGGTCTAAAAGCCCACACCCACAGTGACAAACTTATTCCAAAAAGCCCCACCTACTCTAACAAGGTCACACCTTCTAATAGTGCCACTCCCTGGGCTGAGCATATACAAACTGTCTTAGTCAGGGTTTCTATTCCTGCACAAACATGACCAAGTTGGGGAGGAAAAGGTTTATTCTGCTTACTCTTCCACATTGCTGGTCATCACCAAAGGAAGCCAGGACTGGAACTCAAGCAGGGCAGGAAGCAGGAGCTGATGCAGAGGCCATGGAAGGATGTAACTTACTAGCTTGCTTGCTTCTCCTGGCTTGCTCAGCCTGCTTTCTTATAGAACCCAAGACTACCAGCCCACAGATGGTACCACTCACAAGGGGCCCTCCCTCCTGGATCACTAATTGAGAAAATTCCTTACAGCTGGATCTCATGGAGGCATTTTCTCAACTGAAACTCCTTTCTCTGTGATAACTTCAGCCTGTGTCAAGTTGACACACAAAACTAGCCAGTACACAAACCATAACACCCAGTATCTACCCAAAACAGGTAGGCATGGTGATCTACCCATAATCCAAGCCCTTGAGGTGAAAGGCAGAAACAGGATCCCTTGAGCAGTAAGTCATCAAGAGATCCTGCCTCAACAAATGAGGTGGTAATCATCTGAAGAAGACATCTGATATCAACCTCTGGCCTTCACACACGTATGCACATGTACATATTTAGACAAGCACATGCCTGCCACACATTTGAACATAGGTACACTCATGCCACACCACATACATATGAAAAAAGGGCAAATTCAAAAAAGCCTAATGTGTATCCTGAACAATTGCCCTGACCTGTGTTCCTACAATTTTCATTTTAAAACATGGCTTCCTGGTAGACTCACATTCTAGGGAGATATGAAAGGAAGGGTAGTGGCGGGAGGGTATACCAGTTCAAAAGAGCTACACAGATGAGTTAGGCTCTAGGGCACACTGAGCTCACTGCTGTCTAGATGTCTGTGCTCCCCCCAACTCACCATGTCATAGGAGGTAAGCATTTGAGAAATGAGGAGGTGAAATGAATATGCCTGCATAATCCAAGAAAGATAATCTGGGTAGATGGTCCCCTTGGTTGTGTGCAGCCCTGAGCATCTTAGTTTGGACCCTCAGTTCCCACATAAAAGCAAGGCAGAGCAGCATGTGTTGGTTACCCAAGTGGTGGGGAGTCAGAGCCAGGCACATCCCTGATGCTCACTGGCCAGCCGGCTTATCCACCCAGTGGGCTCTAGGTTCAGTGAGAGACTTGGTTCAAAAAACAGTATAGAAAGTAATAGACAAGGACATTCAACACTGACCTCTGACTTCCACACATGAGTACCTATACATGTGTACCCACAGCAGTTTTATACCCAAGATCCCTTCATGTCCTGCTCTGCCCTATCTGTCACAGTCCACATCATGACATTCATCCTTGAAGAACTGTTTTTCTCCCTCTCTGAGCTCTTAAAGAACCTCTAGTCAGACTCTAAAATCCACAGAGGTCAACCTGTCTTAGGGTTTAAAACTTTGAAAATAGAAGCCTAAGGTGGTACACACCATAAACCCAGCTCTCAGAAGGCTGGAGCAGGAGGAGCAGGAGTTCAAGGCCAGTATGGGCTACACAGCAAGATCATGTCTCAAAAAATAAAAAGTATGACAAATGGATGGATCTTGAAAACATCATTCTGAACCAGGTAACGCAGTCACAAAAGAATGAACATGGTATGTACTCACTGTTAAGTGGTTATTAGCCTAAAACTTTGAAATACCCAAGAGTCACTTCGCAGGAACAGTAGTACTGAGTACGAGGTCCCAGATGGAGGCTTAGAGAAAGGACTGAAGGAGCTGAGGGAGTGTGTAGCCCCAGGGAGGTAGTAACACTGGCAACTGGCCTGACCCCCCCATACTTCTGGAGACTGATCCACCAACTAAAGAATACACATGGAGGGACCCATAGTGCTGGCCACAAAGACTGCAAAGGAGGGTCTTGTTACCCGTCAGGGGGAGGAAAGGCCCTTGGGCCTGAGGGTGTTAGATCCTCCAGTATAGGAGAATGTCAAGAAGGGAAGACGAGAGTGGGTGGGGGGTGGGGTGGGAGGGTAGGTTGGAGAATATCCCCATAGAGGCAGGGGGAGGGCAGAGGGAATGGGGAGGTTCCAAAGGGGAGATCTGGAAAGGGGGAAAAATTTGAAATGTAAATAAAATATGAAAATTAAAAAAAAAAAAGTATGTTTACCTATCTATACAGAAACCCTGGTCATGTATTTATATAAGACAAGACAGCGATTCAGGCTCTGGAATCACCATGGGAGACTGCAGTTGGAAAGAAAGAGACAGATCATGAATGTCATTCTAAAAGAGATTGTTTAAACAAAATATAAACCATGGTGCTGTCAATAAAAATAGTCAGGAAAAGAATACTTCATGATGTGGAACGATATTTTTTAAGCATTCTTAAATACAATGTTGGTGGCTCATATCTCTAATGCCTGTACTTTTGAGGCTGAGGCAAGATGGCTCTCAGAATGTTCAAATCCATGCTGAGCTACATAGCAAGAACCTCTGTCCAGAATATAAGGACAAGGAGGAAGGTGAGGAAGAGATAAGGAAATGAAATAGGAGGGAAGGGAAGGAGAGGAAGAAGAGAGGAAGGCAGGCAGACAGGCATTGTGAAGATTTCAGGACAGGCTGCAGTGTCGTATAGAAATGTCTGTCAGGCACCTGGGATGCATAGAGGTAGGCTATGGATGTGGGATAGAGAGACTCTCCTGCCTCCTTTCCACCTTCATTCACAGCCAGTTATAACCAGTACTCACCTGGATCTAGGTTTTAGGTTCTTGACACCAGATACACAATTCCTGCTGTAGCCTTCTGGGTCTGCCAACACCATCAAGAATGTGGAACTCTGTCTCTTAAGTCTTAGGTATTTGCATTCCCCAATATGCCCTTGGCACTTTACTAGGCACAAAAATGTAGCCTGGAGTCAAACAGAGCCCAAGCCCTTCCTTGTAGGGTCTATGATCTTGAATGAGGGGCAACAACCTACCCACCAGGGGCTAAATCCAGCCTGCTCCTGTTTGTGTCAATAAAGTTTTATTTGCATACAGTATATGCCTTTCTTGACCTGTTCCCCATAACCTGTTTTTCCACTCCAGAATAGAATTGATTCAGGGGTCACATTAGGAAGTGTGGCCTAAAGAGATGAAATATTTACTCCAGAGATACTCTTTGGAAGCCATATTCTCTGACCTCTGGGCTCTTACAATCTCTCTGCATCCTTTTCTGTGATATTCTCTAACCCTCAAGGGAAGAGATGTGATTTAGAAGTCCTATTTAGGATGGAACTCACCCCAGCTGTGGTCAATTGTGCAAGTAAAATTTTCAGCTTGGAGTGGAGAGGGGTTAGAGGCATAGTAGCTACTGGAATTCCATGGCTTCTGGGGAAAGGGAGAACCCGTTTTCTTCAGGGCTTGCCTGTATCTTGTGTACATGTTTGTACAATCAGCACTACTTGGATTAAAGGGATTCGTTTTGTAAAATGAAGAAGACATGAACTTTGGATCGGGATAGATCAGGGAGGAGTTAAAAGGGTGGAAGGGGGGCTTGGATATGCCCAAAATACCTACGCACACACATATGAAATTCTCAAAGAATATTTTTAACAATGTATTTACTCTATGAATCTTTTCAGGAAGGCTTGCCAAGCTCCAGAGTGAGAACTTGAAGCTAATCTGTTGGAGCCAGCATTCCCATCCACCCCCTGACCCAGAAAACCAAAGCTCTAGGCTTGCCTGCACTGGAACTGTACATCCACTAAAGCCAGAGGGCCTAGATCCATTCCATTCCCGTTCTATGTTATTGACCCTTAGATGACCTAAGAGTTAGAGGAGGACTCCTCCTGCAGAGCTCAGTAAAGCATCCCCCATAATTACCAATATTGCCAGTTGCCAAGCATCACTCTCCCACTGTGAGGCCTACTGCAGAAATAAGAATGACCCCTAATCTCAACACTCAGGAGGCAAAGGCAGGCAAATCTCTGTGAGATGGAAGACAGACTGGTCTACATAGTAAGCTCTAGGTTAGCCAAGGTAACATAGTGAGACCTGTATCAAAAATAAATTGATAGATGATTGATAGAATAGATAGATAGATAGATAGATAGATAGATAGAAGATAGATAGAAAGGAGATAGATAGATAGATAGATAGATAGATAGATAGATAGATAGAAGATAGATAGATAGAAAGAAAGAAGATAGATAGATAGATAGATAGATAGATAAAAAGATAGATAGATGAGTTTGTAAAACAAATACAATCATGAGGATCAATTTCAATTCCAGTCTCTACATAAGAAACTGGGCATGATCAGACATACTTGTAATCTCAGTGTCTGAACGGTACCAACAGGTTCCTTTGTGCTCACTGGCCAGCCAGTCCAGCTGACTCAGTAAGTCCCAAGTTCAGAAAAGCACCTCACATCCAAAAGAATAAATAAATAAATAAACAAATAAACAAATAAAGGGCTGGGACATGGCTCAGAAAGTAAAGTGCGTGCTCTGAAAGCACAAGGACCTGAGTTTGAATCTGCAGAACCCATGGAAAGCTAAGTACACTAGAGTCTGTCTGTCCATAATCCCATATTCCTATGGCAAGATGGGAGGCAGAAGCAGGAGAACATCCAAAAGTTCATGGAGCTGCTAGCCTGGTGTACACAGCAGCAAATAGGATGGCCTGTCTCCAACACAGTGATAGGTGAGGACTAATACTGAAGCTGTCCTCTGACTTCCACACACATGCCATGGCACAAGTGAGCTCAATTCAAACATGAACATAAACACGTGTGCACGGGTGGGAGCACACGCAGACTCACACTATAACACAGACACACACACACACACACACACACTGGGGTGGAGCGAGGTTGCAGGAATAGACATCCTTTCCAGGATTACCTATCTTGCTTAAATCATAAGGACAGCATTTAACACAGATGAACCGCTCCACCATATTAGCCACATTGTCTGTGCTATCAGTTTTAAGGAACTGCTCAGGAAAAGGCAGAGTTGCATCATTTCACCCAAAACACAAAGGTCAAATGCTATTAATTAATGCAGAGTCATGACTGACTGCAGCTAAATGGGTATTCTTGATTATGGCTCGTTGATTGAGAGCTAATGCCTCGTTAATCTTAAACACACCAGCCCAAGAGCATATGAGAAGTCAAACAGAATAATGGCCAACATTTCAGTGAACACAGCCTCATGCATGCTGGGTAAAAAGGTGAACGCAGCCACCATGATTGTGTGTTTGCTGCCTCCTTCCCAGGGTGGAGGCTAGGGCATCTCCAGATCCCCTTCCAGACACACACGTCTTCAACTAGGCAGGTCGAGAGGCATTTTCTCTGCTGTTTCCAACATACATGCTACAGAAAGGATAATGGATGGGCCGCTATGGCTCAGAGCCCAGGGAGCATCACTCTTGAGGTCCCAGTGTCCACACAACTCCATTTATTTATCATGGGTAAGTGGGTGGAAGACAGAGGTCAGTGGCTCGACCTTGTGGTCATGGCTTTGGTCTCCATTCATTTCAGTTTAGACAGATCAGTTCTTGTGGGTCTGAAAGGGCCTCGGGGTGAGGAAAGAGGAACAGAAGACCTGAGCCCAGAGTTGCCTGGGCTGCCATTCTGTGTCCTCTCATGGTCTTAGCTCTGCAGTATAGGGCATCTGCTGCTGTCTTGCAGATCTTCATAGAGATTTGAGTTTCCCTCAGAATCCTACAGAGACAACTATAAAAATCTTTACCTGGGGCTGGAGCCTTTAACATCAGTAACAGGATTGCTATGAAAGTGTGGGGATATGAGTTTGACCCCCCATTTTTAACCATGTAAAAAATAAAAGCCATACCTGGTGACACTGGCTCATAATTCAAGAACTGAGGGGGATCCTTTGGGCGGACTGGTCCACCAGCCTGGTTTACTCAGTGAGTTCTAAGTCTAAAGATGGATGGCACCAAAAGTTGACACCCAAGGTGTCTTTATGTCTACACACATGCACACACAGATATACAAACACAGCTCCCCATGCATAGTCAGGAGAGAAGGCCTCAGTGCACCCATGTGCATGCACAGAACACACATGTACACACAGGAAGAGCTGTTGAGTCACAGCTCCATGACTGTTGTCCAGGAAGTGGCACGCTTGAAGTCTGGGACTGAAGCTTTACACACTGGTGTCATCCTGGACACAGAGCCTCAGTGGAGAAAGGGCTCAGTTCTCCCAACTCACGAGCAAATTAGATCTGAGTTAGTCATGGAAGTCTCTTCTCTAGAGGATCACACACAATAGAACCTTTCGGTCTATCTCCTCTTACTGCAACACATCCTGTAACTAAATGCACTTCCCACAGAAAGATGCTTTAAAAAGAACAGCAACTAATTTTTGAAAGTGTGTTGGCAATATCAACACATCACCCAGTATTTGCTGTGGAGTGGCGACTCATCATGCCAGGGCAGTAGATGGCATTGCTGTGGACAGAGAAACACTCTGTGTGGCAGTGCCAAGATGCTCTCCTGGGAAAACAGTAAACACACCTGGCCAGGTATGGCTTGAGCGCTAGGCCTTTCCCAGGCAGCTGGATCTCTTTGAAAGTAGATCTGGTAGGGTGGGCAGGAATGACATTAGCCCCCTCTTTCTCCTAAACTTTTCAGTGTGTCTGCTTGCCACAGCCTGGGTGACTCTGCACAGAATCTTGTCCATGAGAAATATAAGCCCCAGGGCCCAGCAGCAACACATGGAGGTGAGATCACTTCCCACCCTCAAAGCAATTGAACCTTAACTCTGGATATTTCTTCTTCCAAGATCAGAGCCCTAAGAGGCAGAAAAGCAGGAGTAACCAAGAGACAGAAATAGCTTCTACTCTGTCAGAGTCTATGAAGGCCATGAACTTCTGATCACAACCATACTCTCTCGGGTACTTTCCTCAGACACTAACCCTCAAGCACCTGAGCTCTGAACAAAACAGTTACAACCTGGCCCATCTCCTGACATTAGTTGACCTGCATCTCAAAAGCATGTTTTCATGTCCAGTTCTTATTAAAGAGTGCCTTATTATGAAGAAGAAAACCCAGTAAGATAAACCACTGCCTTCTCTTTTAAAGAAAAGCATTCCAGCTATTTGGGAGACAGAGGCAGGAGGATTGTGAATTTAAGCTCTGTTGGGCTACAAAGTTGTGTCAAGATCAGCAGACACAACTTAGTAAGACCCGATCTCACAATGAAAATAAAGACTGGGAATAAAGCATAAACAAAAAGAAGGCTGGGAATGTAACTCAGTAATAAATGCTTGCTCAGCTTGCATGAGGCCTTGAGTTCCGTCCATAATGCACAAAAGCAAGTATAAAAGGAAGGAAGGAGTAAGAGAGAGAGAGGAAGGGAAGGAGGGAGGGAGGCAAACAAACTGATCCACACAGGGCAACTGACCCAAAGTCACACAGCCAGTACAAGGCAGAGGTGGGACCCAGCTACACACGATCAGAGCTGTATCCTTAACCTATGCTTTCCGTGCGCCAAAACGCTTCAGCCCATATTCCCCAAGACTCTACCAACACTGAGTCTATGTCTAGTTAAAAGAAAAAAAATGTCCAGAGGAAAGACTGAGCATGGAAATCTCTCTGAGAGATGCAAGGTGAGTACCTTGTCAGAAATGGATGGAATGCAGACCTTGACCCTAGGCTGCTCCTGGTATGGATTCCCAGGCAGGCTTTAGCTGAGCTCCTAAGGATGCAGGGATGCTTTACTTCCTGCACTTCCTCCATCAGCCACCTCCCTCTGGTTTATGTTTGTGAGTGCAGGTGCTAGGGAGGTGGCAAAACCATGGGGCTCTGGTCAAAGTGTCACGGTCCTCCCTCTAGGAGGGAGTATGAAATGATGGGAAGCAGATGTAGCACAGAACCGTGTCCCACTCCAAGAGCACCTGCCTCACAAAAGTAAATAAAATTATATTAAAGACAGAGATATTAGAGGCGCCAGTAACATAATCATAAAGTAATCACCTTGAATTAGGATAATGGCCGTGTCCAAGTCTTTATTGCATTTATTTTGAATATCGTATTCTTTCAACTCTCATTATTTTAATTATGTTCAATTATAGACATTTGCATATGCTTTCTCATGGATATTACTGAGGGGAAAAGACTTCCCTGAGTTAAGTGATGAGCAGATATCCCACATTAAATCACATGTGTGCCTCCGGAAAATCTGATTTAGCTGCAGTCAAAGGGGTCCCAAGACAAGGTACTGATTTGAATCCAGGTAGTTTCTGTGGCGATGTGGGAAGCAGGTGCAGACACTAAGCTAGAAATGGGAGAAGTAAAATGTGCTGAAGAAGATAGAGATGAAGAGAAAATGGGGAAGTTGCCGTGGAGACTTATACAGGAGAAGAGAAAAGAGAGACCTGAAGGCTTAGGGCAGTCGGGCCTTCCTGGGCAGCTATTTCCTGTAGACTAGAACAACCCTTCTGGGAGGAATAAGAGGAACAGCTGGAGAGGAAATTCTTCAGGGGAGCTCCCCAAAGCCCTTGGTGAGGCTTTTGTGAGCTGTTACTGGTGCTGAAATGAGCCCTTCTGTGATGCAGCTGTTCTAAGGTCACCCACAGTCCTGTAATACCCAAGAAACTCACTGGATAATCACGCTGGACTTGGATAGGACTGGTTCTTTAGTCTGCCATCAGCATCTTCTCTGGGGTGACTAAATATTTGTTTATGTTGCCCCCAGTAAAAGCCACACAGCAGACCCCAACACCCAAAAGACTTGCCTTTCTATCATTTAGAGCACACTTGACTTCTGGAGTAGAAGAAGCAATCAAATCCAAGTCTGATTTATGTCTCAGGGTGTAGGGAAGGCACTAGGGTAGATTGGAGACTTCTGAATTCTGGCAGAATGAGAGCCTGGAGCACGGAGACAGGGGGTTTCCTCCTCACTGGGCAAGTGAACCAATCCCCCTCCCCTGCCACACACATAGTCTTGATGCTGAGACTGCCTGAACCACAGGGCACCCCTACTCATACTGCTGCACAGTTCCCCCCGTCATCATGGTCCTCTCTCTATTCAAGGATTTGTAGATCAGGACTGAGGAGAAACCTCAGCCAGTGAAGTGCTTGCCTGCAAGCATAAGTTCCTAAGTTCAGTCCCAAGAACCCATGTAAGCAAATTGAACCTGTTGGAACACCATGTTCTCAGTGTTGGGTGCAAGGAAAGAAAGAGGTGTGTCCTTGAGGTTCTCTATCCAGCTAGTCTGGCTGTCTTAGAACTGCTATTGCTGTGATTAAACACGATGATCAGAAGCAACTGGAAGAAGGAAGTATTCATTGGGCTTACAATGGACCTTACACGATCCATTGAAGGAAGCAAAGACCTGAGCTTAAACCAGGCAGGAACCTTAAGGCAAGAGCTGATGTAGAGACCACAGAGGGATGCTGCTTACTGGCTTGCTCCTCATTGGCTTTCTGGGTGGACCTGCCTGCTTTCTCATAGAACCCAGGACCACAAGCCTAGGGATGGCACCACCCACAATGGACTGGGCACTTTCCCATCAATCGCTAATTAACCTAATCACATTGCCTACAGCCTGCTCTTAAAGAGGCAGTTTTCCAATTGCAGTTCCCTCCTCTCAGATGACTTTAGCTTGTGTCAAATTGACATAAAACTAGCCTGCCCACTGACCAAACTAGAAAGCTGAAGGCCAGTGAGAATTTCTGTCTCAAAAACCAAACAAGATGGACTCTGCTCCAGAGGAGCAACACTGGAGGTTGACTCCAACACCCCCCCACCCCCGGGTCCTGGGATGCAAAACCTGGAAACTTTTTCCTTCCTCCTTCTCTCCACACGCCCCTCTGGAGACCAATAAAGCCCAATTTGGTGACAAAACTAGATTTTTCTGTGGAGGAACTGCCTTCTGAGTGGATATGCCGAGCTGTCAGGAGGCATTTCTTCTCCCCACCTACCAAGCTTTTAAAAGGACTGAAGTGCCGCCCTCCCTAATTACCCAATTCAGTGGTGCGCACAATGGATCTGCCACTTTCTGAGGATTTCTGACATGCCTAATTCTCTGGGGCCTCCAGGCTCTGACAGAAGGCATCTGGGGTAATGAGGGTGGGGCCATGAGAGCCCAGAGGTGACTAGAGAGCCAGCCAGGGATGCAGATGTTTCTCTCTCTCTTGACTGAGGACCACGCACAGCACAGCTGGAAGGGCCTGAGAACTGGGCAGTGCCCAGACCTCACCAGAAGAGACTGAGGTGAAGTCCTGTGCACGCTGGAACAGAGTGTGCTGGGGTGAAGAGTAAAAGACAAGATGATTTCCAGAGGTGCATTGTGGAGAGTGGGTGCTCATTCTGAGGCTCCTGCCTCTACACTTCAGGAAATAGAAACCGATGCATTTGGGCTTGAACTCCATATGGCCTGGTATTTCCATGGCCTGTGTCACCAATATTCAATCACTCTGGATATCAGCAAATCTCTTCATGTCAGGGGCTCTCACCCATGCTACCACTGCCTCTAGGGCTGACAGAGCTGACCTATGCAATAGAGATGCTATTATAGCCCCCTTGATGCCACTTCAGAATCCAGGAAAGACAATACAAAAATATATCCCTGTACATGGCCTGATGTCCCTCGTGGGACTTCTAGTTGAGAACCAGATGTAAAATAACAGGAAAAGGGCTAACACATATGCAACACATAGGCACAACAAGTTTTATTCTGCCATTCAGAAAAATGAGATTATGAAATTTGCAGGAAAGTGGACGGAGATGGAAACTGTTCTCTTAAGAGAGCTAATCTAGGTTGAGAAAGAAAAACGCTGTGCATGGGCTCACTCTCTCATATTGGGAGCCTACCTTAGGGTTTTATCCAAGAGTATTTCACTCATGGTGAGTTCTGTAAAGGCTAATTTTGTTTGTCAACTCAAATACATCCTGAAACAACTAAAATCCAAGCAGCCAGGCATACCCAGGAGGGATTGTCTTGACTGGATTATTTGAGGTAGGAAAACCCACCCTAAATCTGGGCCACACTTGGTGGCAATCCACATAAAAGAACATAGAACAAAAATAACATTTTGCTTTTTCCTAGTTGCTCTCATACTGTCAAGTTCATCCATCTTGATGCTGAAGCATAACTTCCCTAGAGTTCCCTTGTTCTGGAGTCCAATGCCTAATGAAGACCAGGGGATCTCTAGGAATGCTGGGACTCCAGTACCAGATTAGTACTGCCAAGACATCAGCCTTGCAGACTGAACAGCTATCGGATCCTTGACCCTTCCATCAGAAGACTGTTGGACACCCAGACTGCAGCCTGTAAGCCACTCTAATAAACCCCCTTTAAATGCACATAGATCCATTGTGTCAGTTCTGTTCTTCTAGAGAACACTGACTAACACAGTGAGAGCAGTGGTCAGGAAGCATGAGGGGGGCAAGGGCTTTGAAGAGGGCAGTAGAATATATGTGGTTTGAAAATGGAAGAAGGGATACTGGAGCCACAGAGATGAGGGGCAGTAGGATTAGTCTAAACCAAGTAGGCATGGATATGCCATAAAATACACATGTTACCATATCTGCTCATTAAAATAAATGCCAGAGCTGGGGAGATAGCTCACAGGGAAAGCAGTTGCATAAGCATGCACTCCCAAGTTCAGATCCCGGAAGCCCATATAAAGCGGAAGAGCCTGTGTCAGCTACTCCAGCACTCCCTCTATAAGATGGAAAGCAGAGAGAGAAAACTTGCCTGAAGCTTGTGGGACAGGGAGCCCAGTCTATGCATCAAAAACAAGAGGCCCTCCCGCAAACAAAGTGGAAGATGAGACCTGACCCCTGAGGTTGTCCTCTGACTTCTACACAGCTTCATGAATGCACACACACACACACACACACACACACACACACACACACACACACACTCCTGGGGTGCAAAGCCTGGAACACTCATTCTTCCTCCTTCTATTCATATACCCCTCTGGAGACCAATAAAGCCCAGTTCACCATACATATATACATTCACCATAAAAAGGAAGAACATAACTGCAGTTCCTAAGCCAATGCTAAATTTGTAGTAAGCCCAAAGCATGCCCGTCTTAACACAAATAGCCCTAGAGTGGGGTCTGATTCCTGTCTTCATGCTGGTTCAAAGATGCCCTCTGACTTCAGAAATAAAGGATTATTTATCCTTCTCAGGATGCAGGATGCAGAATGCGACATGCAGAAGCTGCTGTGAAAGGCAGGACCTGTATAAAGGGGGCAGTGCTTACCTGCATGGAAAGGGTGTCTCCTACCAAAGCAGAAGTCTGAGCTCTGCCCCTGCTAGTGCTAAAAGGGGACATTAGCAAGGATGTAAAAGGTGTTAAATGCACCAGCTCCAGCATCTAATTGCTGTTCCCTTCTCTGGGCCACTGGGGAACTGGGTGGGAAGGCAATTTAAGCAATTATATTGTTAATGTCGGGGCCATGCCCTATCAAACATTTTACAAATAGCTTCTTCATTCATCTTGGAAAGTCTCCACCTCTAGGCAATACTAGCCTACTCTAGTTCTCCCCTCTTAACTTCTGAGGGTGCAGGTTCGCCATTTCTCATTGTCCTACGCTGATAGAGCTGTTTGCAGCTTCGGCATTCTCCCCAAATGCCATCCAGGACCAGTCTAAGGACCTGGCTTCCAGGATGAAGCCCCATGGAAGCCATCTGCATCCTCCTCAAGCCAGGTCTGACTGGCTGGGAGCTGTCCCCATCTACCCCCTCTCTGAGCAAGCTGTGACCTGGTGACAAATTCTTTCAAGAAGTCAGTCTGGATGGTGCAGTCATTTACCTGTGACAGAGATGCACACAGTGATAGCAGACAGCAAAGAACCATTAGTATGTGACCTCTGTGGCCAAGCTAAAGAATCAGGGTTGTTTACACTGGCTTAGCTACCTGTTCCTTGCCTTGTTTCAAGGAATAGATGTGAGAAGAAAGAAGCAAGAGGTCCCAGACAGGCAGATGTGTGCAGTTGCCTGGGACCCGTTTCAGGACTGCATTGATCAAACTCTTAATACTATAGCAAGCACGTGAGCAGATGCAAGGAGGGTATAAAGCCTGCTTCAGCACCAGCCACCCATGTGTGTTACAAGAGCTCTGAAACAACAAGCCTGTGCCTTAATTTCTCTTGCATAAAACTTAGCTGAAAGAAGGTAAGAATTATGAAGGAAGCCACACACAGCACATTGTCAAGGTCCAGCCCAAGAGTCTAGCACACAGTCAAGAAGTATTTCCCTGCTTGGCACAGAAAGAAAAAAAGGAAAAGACATTTTTCATGGTGCCCGTAATGAAGCAGAGGGCTTCATTAAGACCTGGGTGGAATTCATTCTCAGACAGAAATGTTTCACAGTCTCCAGTAAAGGCCTTCATCTCATGTTTGACTGTTGGGTATGCCTCTGTTGTGGACATTTATGGGCCCTTACTGACACTGCATAATGGGAGCATCCTCAGCCTCTCAAAGGCAAGCAGAAGAGTTTATACTCGAAACTTTTACTGCCAGTCTTTTCTGTTCCGAGAAGACCTGGCTACCCCTTTTACAACAAAGTATACTCTCTGGCCCATGAGATGGCTCAACATCTCATTCAACAGAAGATAAAGGCACCTTCTGCTACCTGAATTCAAACCCACAAGTCCCAGAACAACCAATTCCAAGAGGTTGTTTTCTGACCTATGCACATATGCTGTGGTGTATGGGAGAAACACACACACACACACACAAACACACACAAACACACATACACACACCAAATAATAAAACAATAATAATTCAAATGTAAAATGAAAGTAAACTGCCATTTATGGTAAAACTGTCTTAGACAATTTCTCAAAAATGCTCCCCAAATAGGCTGTGGAGATGGCGCAGTGAATAAGAGGTTTGCTGTGTGACCATGAGGACCTGAATTTGGTCTCAGAACCACATAATCCCTGGTATTCATGGGTCAGTCAGCCTAGCCTACTTAGCAAGCTCTAAGTCACAGTGAGAGATCCTATCTCAAAAAGCAAGGTGTAGGGATCCTGAACAAGATGACCTCTGACCTCCACATGCACAGGCACCGCCCCATCTCCACACACATACACACTAATGCCAAGGTGGGCTGATATCACTCAATGGCAGAGAAGTCACCTAGCATGAAGGAGGACCTGGGTTCCCTCCCCAGCACCAAGGTTTGAGAGGTGCCTATGCTGGAGACAGACAGTAACTTGTTAACTTCCCTATACCTTGGCCTGAGCTCCTTCAGTGATGAAGGTTCCCCACAGGTATGTGATGATAACATTGGGGATGATGGTGGGGTGAAGGTATGCACAAAAAACCCCAAAATTCCAGGATCCCAAGTTCACTTAAAAAATGAGTAGGGGTCCATGCCCCACAACCACCCCCAGGGTGAAAGAAAAAAAGCAGGCCCAGGGCAAGTTGAACATTACTGCCATGTCAGCTCCTGAGTGTTGCTGAATACAGGCTTCAGCAGAAATGAGAAAGCATGCAGTGGGGCTTAGCTCTGGGTGTTAGGCAGCGCATGTACCTAGCACCCCAACAGTAGCTAGAGGATAAGGAGAGAGAGAGAGAGAGAGAGAGAGAGAGAGAGAGAGAGAGAGAGAGAGAAAGAGAGAAGGAGGAAGAGGAGGAGGAGGAGGAGGAGGAGGAGGAGGAGGAAGAAGAAGAAGAAGAATTAAATGTACATAAAGAGGAATGCCACATTTCTACACTCTCAGTATTTTTTAAAAGCAAGAAATAAGACCTGATGTAAATTAATGTTTTCCTGGTCTCTCTCTTCCAGATGAAGATAGAAAGTTGACTGTCATATGTGTATGTTCCCAGTGGCTGGAGGTTCTCCTAGACCTTCTGTCTCTTCCTTTTGGTCCCATTCCTTATTTTATTGTTTTTCTTGTTTGAAAAATTCTTTTTAACTTCACTTGCAGCTCAGGACAGGCAGTTGGGTGAGGCACTGGTCTCATCTCCCCCACTGTGTTCTGTTCTCTGTTCTTGTCACAAGTCATAGCTTTTCAGTGCTTCCCAGGGCTGGAGACTGTTTTCAGGGCTAAAGGTGGGCTGCAGTCACCTGGTCTCCATGGAAACCAAAGCTTCCTGGCACTCTATTCTAACTAAGTAGCTTGCCATACCTACAGATCTGCCTCTATGCTTCTAACTCATCTTCCACCATACACAGGTCCCCTTGGAGGACCACAGGGATGCTGATATCTAGTGCTAAGCCAGTCTATGAGGGTATCCATATGGGCATCTGCATAGCAGGCCAGCTGGTGGACACTCAGCATTCTCCATAATCATGAAAATCTTTGGAGCACAGATCCACCAGTACAGACATCTGCAGCAGGCAGAACTCCGTCAATTTAGGCATGTGGCCCCACTCTAGTCCAGCGGTCCTGACCTTGGCTCACAAGGAAATCACCTAAGAAATGAATATGTGGCTGTCCCGGTGCCTGGGCTCTGACAAGGGAGGTTGTGGGTCACCAGGTCTGAAATGCTTGGCTGCAGGGGTCTCCATGGTGATCTTTGTTCAAGATGATCACATGTCATACCTGTGAAGGCTGATGTTGAAAGAAAAAGAGAAGGACCTGTGTCTGAGAGTTCAGAGTTCCCCCCTACATTGACCTGATATGCTGAAATATCTTGACCAAGGCCTCAGGAATATTAGTGGAGACCTGGGTCATGGTGGGATTCCCTTGTGGTATTTGTATTAGTCAGTGTTCTCTAAAGAAATGGAACTAACAGAAAGAATACATTACTAAAAGAAGATTTATTAGGTTGGCTCATAATACATGGTCTGGGAAGTCCAACAATGACTATCTCATTGAAGAGTCCAGGAATCCAGCCACCGTTTAGACCATGAGGGAGGCAGCCTCACAGACTCAGTATGGCAATGGAGTCTTGCAGGGTTCCTAGAAAGTTGCTGGTCTTCAGACTCCACTGGAATCCCAAGACATTGGTGCTAATATTAGTGAGTGAATGCCACAGCAGCAGGATAGCTGAGCTTGCCAGAGAAACTGAGGGCAAGCAGGCAAAAGCTAAGTCTCCCTTTTCTTGTCCTTTGGTTTGGGCTGCCACCAAAAGCAGAAGGTACCACCCATAGGTAGGGTAGGTCTTCCTGCTTCAAATAATCTGATCGAACAAGTCCTTCCCAGGAAAGCCCAGCAGCATGGCTTTGAATTGATTCCAGGTACAGTCAAGTCAACAACCAGGATTAGTCATCACAGTATTCTAAGCAGCAAGAGGCCCTCACCTTTAATGCAGTTCTAGGGGGCTGGAGACACAGTTCAGTTGGCATTTGAGAGTTAGAAGCAGGAAGATCAAGGGTTCAAGGTCATTCTCTGTTACATAGCAAGTTCAAGGCCAGTCTGAGCTATATGAGGCCCTGTCTCAAAAGCAAATGAAAGAGCAATACATAATCCCCATTAAATGCTTGAGAATCTGTGTTCAGCCCATCCATTTGCACATAGAAACTGTGCCCAATTTATACATATACGGCTTTAACTTATTAAAATTAGTCGTGTAGTGACAGAGCCTCTGTAAATATTTGAAGAACTTGTACCCTAAGCCTCAGAACTAACTCTCTCTCTCTCTCTCTCTCTCTCCTTCTCTGCTAACTCCATCTCCCAAGTACCGAATTTACTAAGTGGTAGGCTGGAAGATAAACTCAATTGCCTAGTGTGAGCTCCAGTGTCTGAAGCAGCAGATCTAGCCAAGTGGACTCCAACCCACGCATTCTGACCCTGCCCTCCATGCTCTCCCAAAGCAGCAAGGACAGCAGCTATGACCTTGAGCTGATGGGTGAGAACAGATTGTTCAGGAGAAAAATCCCAGCTCTGAAGTCTCAAGTGCTAAGTGAATTACAACCAAAACTACATCAAAAACCAAACTTTTGGACTCATCAGCGCACTAGCTCTCCCCCCGCCCCCCGCCGCAGCCCCATTTCCATCCCTATCACATTGGCTTCTGGGTAACACGGCAGCCTAGCGTGGTGCTCAGTGATGTATTACATTAATGCATTATCAGAGCCAGCTGTTGCTCAGATGACACAGAAGAAGGATGAAGAGCCCCAGTGATGGATGGCCATGCAGCTGCGATGGTAGAGCCAAGCAGATACCAGGCAGGATAGCAGCTCAGTCGAGGGAGTCAGGATCGATTTATCAGAGACATCCCCAGCCAGCATCAGGAAAGAGAAGTCAGCCCAGCTGCTGGAATTTATCAACATAATTATGTGCTGTGATTTATTAAGTACCGAACAACAAAGGCATCAAAGGCACTTTTGTTGCAGTGGTTTGGTCTTAACTTATTGAACAAAGAAGGAAAGGAAACTTTTCCTTGGTGATTTGGGGTTTTAACTTTTTTTTTTATCAATTTTTTATTTATTTATTTTTTATTTTATGTGTATGAATATTTTGCCTGTATATGAATAAGTGCACCACAAGCATGTAGAGTCCATGGAGACCAGAAGAGGGTATCATGTCTCACACAGGTGGAACGACAGGCTGTTGTGAGCTGGGAACTGACCCTGGTACTGTGTGTGGACTCTCAGAGTTAATTAATGAACTCCTACTTTGTTGCAAGTGAGATAATGTCAGTGGGAGGGAATCCCTGCAGGAGAACACCTCTCTAAGAAGGGAGGTCACTCTTTCCCAAGCTAAGCATGAGAGGTTACCTGTGACCATCTGTGCTTATCTAGTCACCAAGGATGCAAACCTCTGGGCTTGTCTTTAAAGGAACTCCTAGGCTTTGTAAATTGAGGTAGGAAGAGCTACTGTAAAGGTGGGCAGCAACATCTCATAGTCTGCATGACCAGCCACAGCACAATCTTGCTCTTCTGCCTGCCACTCCATGAGGGGCCCATGAAATTCGAACCCAATAAACCCTTCCCTCTGCAAGCTGCACCAGTCAGGACTTTTGTTACAGCAACGAAAGGTAGGCACTGCACTACCTATTCTCTAGGAGGTTCCAGCACCCAGGAAAAACTGATGTCACCGGGATGTAAACAGAGCCACCATCGCACTGTCAGCAGCACAACAGACACAAGAAGGCCATAGAAGAAAATGGCTATGGGTCAGTTACTCCTTCCTGACCACTGGACTGTGCACTTCCTCCACATGCTCATTCTGTCTATAATTTAACTATCCCAGAAAATCAGTGTCCCCTTTGTTTTTGGAAGGAGGGGGTTGGCCTTAAAATGTTAGGTTGACAGAACACAAGCTTTCACAGTGAGCAGCCAATGAAAACACAGGTCTATATGCTGCCAGTGTTCATTTCCTGAGTGTTTCCTGAATCTTCTAAACACAAGATACAGGAGGTGGAGTCATCAGGTAATAGCAGGGAAGGCCTTCTACTGCTGTCTATAATTCAATGACACAGCAGTTAACTCATCCTTTCTCAAAAGAAGTGAAGGAAAGGAAAGCGACCAACCAAGGAGACAAACCAAGGGCACAACACTGAGTCACAGTAAGAGAAGTAAGAGTGAAGAACATGATCCATTAGGAAAAAGCAGACTAGGACTGTAGCTCAGCTGCTAGAGCATTGGTCTAGCATGCATAAAGCCCCAGGTTCAAAACCCAGAGCAGCAGACTGATAGCCAGCAGTCAGAAGATGGAGTTCATCTGTAATGTAGCACTGTTGCCATGAACCATCAAAGAAGTAGAGTATTTTATCTTTGAGCACTGTCTGTTCGTTTCATTTGCCCATTTATTGGCTGGGTTGTTCAGTGTTGTGTAGGTTGTTTTGAGTTATTTATATATTCTAGGCATTAATCTAGAATCTGCCAGATGTCTAGCTGGCAAGGGTTTTCCTTTATTCCGCAGGCTGTCTCTTCACTTAATTGGTTCCTTTGCTGTGCTGAGACATCTTAGCTTCATCCAACCCCACTTGTCAGTACATGGTACCTTTTCAGAAAGTCTTCACCTATCAATCCACCGTGAAGCTTTGTCCTATCACCTTGAGAGTTTTCTCTGTAGTGTTACAGTTTTGATCCATTTGGGTATGTGGAGGGTAAGAAGTAGGGATCTAGTTTCGTTCTTCTCCTTGCGGATATTCAGGGTTTCTAGATTACTTGTCTTTTCTGCAGCATATGTCAAAGTGTAAATAGTCAACAACATATGTAAACAGCATTCTGCATCCTTAGCCACTAGGGAAATGCAAATTAAAACTAAATTAGGATCCCATCTAATGGCAATCTAATGACAACTCTCAAGAAAACACAGAAGATATTGGTGAGGATGTTGGAGGAAAAGGGAGACTTACCCACTGATGCTTCAAACATAAAATCATGTAGTAGCTATGGCAATCAGTACAGAGATTCCACAAGAAACTAAGACTAGAGTGACCATCTGAGCCAGCTAGATCAGATCATAATATCACAAAGATGCCTGCCCACCCATGTATACTGTAGCCCTGCTCACAAGAGCCAAATAAGACATTAGCATAGGTGTGCACCAACAGGTGAATCGGTAAAGAATATGGTATATGTACACAATGGAGTTTTATTCAGCAATAAACAGGAATGAGATTCAGGAAAATGGACAGAGGCAATGATCATCTTGTTAGACGAAGAGCTACAGATCCCAGATTTTATATTGTTTAATAAGCATCTCTTATGTATGCATTATATGCACACACACAAAAATATATGCACGTACACACACATGTGTACATGCATATACAACTATACATATATACATAAACATGCAAATATACACATGTACTTATATGCACACAAGCACACACATGCATACATAAATATATATGCATACATACACAATACATACATATACACACACAAATATACATATATACATACATATACACACAAATATACATACATACATGCATACACAAATATACATACATGGACACACACAAATATACACACATACATACATAAATACACATATGCATACATACACAAATAAATATACATACAGACATACACACATGTATATACACATGAGCACACACACACAAATACAAACACACACATACATACATATGTACGTACATACATACATACATGCACATACAAACACACACACAAATATACATACATATACACATGCACATACTCAAATATACATGCATACACATGTGCACACACACAAATATATACACATTCATATAAATGTACATACACACACTAACACAAAAATATGCACACATACATGCACATACATACAAATATTCACGCATACTTACACACACAAACATTTATTTATACATAATGTGAAAGCAGATAGGGGACCTAGGGAAGAAAGGAGGCTGGCAGGAAAGACTAGCCAGCCTGTTCTTTCCTAAGCCACCACTGTCTAAACTCTCATTTCTCTTGCTGTGACTCGGCATAATGTACTTGGTTTGTCTGTTTCTCTCTTCTTTCCTTCATGGTCAAATTACATGATGTAATTGAAAAAACCCTTCTCTATGTATTTTAATGACTATGAAAAGAGAAATGAGGGTGTTAATCCCTATGCACAGCTCAGAGTCCACTCACAGATCCTCCAAAGCCCCTTTTATTTATGTATATTCATTGTATTACTAAGGATGCTGGAACACTCCTGTCACTTTGTTCAATACCATATGACAGAAAACAAAAAATTTTAGCACTGTCTCTTTATAGGGACAGTTGACTGACTCTTTAACCTGCTGCCAGATGGAATAGACCCTGCCAGGCATCCTCGCCCCCTCCCCACCCCCCACCCCCAACACTTAGGACCTTAAGATAGTGATGACTGACGAAAAGCTTTGGTTTCATCTGTGTAAGAACTAGGAAACAGTTTCTGACATAGTGCTTTCAGTATCTCAAAGTTGACCTTGAGGACACCATAGGAACCTAAACAGCAGAGTTTAGCAACACCCAGCAGGAGGACAAATCAACAATACAGTGTTCAGTGCAGGAGGGCTGCGAACTACAGGATGCCTCTGTGGAGGACTTCACCCATCATCAAAATGTGGGCAAGGTTTGGGCCCACATAGGTCATGTGACAGGTGTGTACCCACCTAGCCAGCTACCTACAGTTGCTGAATTCTTCATAAAGCTAGTCACTCCTGATGCCATACTCCATCAGCTGTTTCCATGGCAAAGCCACTCTATGCTAAAGGGTGGGACCTCAGGATCAGCAGCCTGATACCTACTCAGAAGTGAAAGGGGATTCTGGCCTGCTGGGCGGGATGAATGGTGGCTTCTTGGGCCCTGAACAGATGATGTGAAGTGGGTCCAAAGCCAGAATATCCCAGCTTGCGCACTGAGGCTGAGTCACACTGTCCAGCTGCAAGGTTGAATCTGGATTTGTGTTCCTTGTAGAATCTATGGGAGTAGCATATGCTCCAGGAGTTCACTTAACATCTGTCTTAGGACTCTCCAGGGAAAAACAACCTGTAAGGATGCAGACATCTTTAATCCAGCACTGGAGACGCAGAGGCAGGTGAGTTTGAGGCCAGCCTGGACTATAAAGTGAGTTCCAGGATAGCCAGGGCTACACAGAGAAAACCTGTCTCAGAAAAAAAGAAGAACTTGTGATGTGCCTATACATTGTTTTATTTTTTTGCATATATATATATATATATATATATATATATATATATATATATATACACACACACATACATGTTTGTATGAATGTATGTGTATCCATGTGAAGGCCAGGAGTAAACATCAAGTATCTTCAGCAATGATCTCCTCTTTCCTCATCTTTTTAAGACAGAGTCCCTCAATGATTCTGGATCTTGCTGATTCTGCTAGGCTGCCTATACTCTGTGACCCAGAGATCTATCTCTACCTCCTTGGTGCTGGGATTGATTGTAGACTTACACCCCCATGCACAGCTTCTGTATGTGGATTCTGGTGACTGAACTTTGGCCTTTATCTTGAAAGGTAAACATTTTTATGGTTGAGCCATCTCCAGTCCTGCAATTTTTAATTATAAGAAATTGGCTCATGTGTTGAGAAAAGCTGACAAGTTCTGAGTGTCTGCCCTGAATAGCCTACTGGAAAATGAACACCAGACCATCAAATGATTAGGTGGCTGTAAACATAGTGACAGGCAGTCAGAAGCAACTACAGTGTGACTTGCAAACTGAGATGAACCAGGGGTGACAGTGAAGAGTTGTCACATCACAGCTGTGCCAACTGTCAGCAGATCCAGCATAAACCATGAAATCTGCAGACAATCGGGGCAATGAATAAGAAACACAACAAACCGGTGTCCAGATACCACATTCGGTGGGAACAACAACTCCAGGTTCTTCTGCACATGGGCATCCCGTGTCCCACCCATACACCGAGGAGCCCTCCCTTTCTCACTTGTCCATCCATGACACCCTGGGGAAGGCAGCTGACCACAGGCATGAAAGTTCATCTCTGTGATCACTCATGTTCCATTCTATATTTATGTCAGCACCATGCTTCTTTGATAACTACAGCTTCAAGTCTGACAGGACAGCATGGACTTTACTGTTGCTCCTGCCTGATTGCTTTAACCGGTCAGGAACTTTTGTGGTTCTATAGACATTTCTGGTGTTTTGTTTTGTTTGGTTGTTGTTGTTGGCGGTAATGGTGGTAGTGGTGGTGGTGGTTTTGTCTTTGTTTCTTAGCACAAGGTGGTTGTTTAAAGTTGTTGGCTTAACCTTCCAGAATGTTCTCCTCCATGCCCCTCAACACATAAAACATCCCCATTCTCAATGCTGATAGTAACAGTTCCTCTATCACCTTGAGTTGGGCTGGGTACCAGCCTACCATGCACATGTGTTGTGAATGCCTACTAAAGTTTGGTTCTTAATGGACATCTAGGTTTGTTAGACAGGGCAGCATTAGGAGACTTTCACTGACTAAGGCAGACAGAGAAACCTTGCCTAGACTAGCTGTCTCAGATGTCTTTTTCTGGTCTTGTAAATCAGTCACATGGTATGTGTATATATGAGTATTTACATGATGTGTTGTATGTGCATTTGTGTGGTGTGTGTGTATCTGTGCGTGTGTAGTAAATGTGTGTATTGTGTTTGGTTTTGTGCATGTGTGCTATGTCTGTATTTAGGCATGTAGCATGTGTGCTATATGTGGTTATATGTTATGTGTTGCATATGTATGTGTGTAAATGCATCTGTGTGGTGTGTGCTTATGGTATATGAGTGTATGGCATATGTATATATGTGCATGTGTGTGTCCAGTGTCTATTTATGTTTATGTGTATGTTTCTGGTGCTGATGTATATATTAATGCGTATGTATGATTGATATGTTTATATGTGAATGCGTGTATGGAGTATGTGTGTCTA
>JADRCH010000168.1:1244318-1254562 GCA_019843965.1 Rhynchomys soricoides
TAGACTAGCTGCCAGGAGCTTCAGGGACACTCCTGCCTCTGCTTTCCCAGATCTGATGTTCCACATAGGCGCCTCTATGCCTAGCTTTTATGGGGGGTCTGAGGACCTGAACTCAAATGTCAAGCTTGCCCAGAAAGCATTTACCTTAGCACCCTCTCTACAGCCCCTCAAGAGTCTTTTTAAAGCTGTAACGAATCCTATAAACATAAAGACATATCTCAGAAGTTACACCATGCACTTTTCAACTAGTGATGCATAGTACAACTGACAGTGGATAAGCCATTGCTCTGTCTTCAGGAATTTCCTGTTTTCAGGACAAGTGGAGACAATTACTTCTTAAGCACTAGAAGAACATATTGAACTCAGATCTCTGGCTGGAGTGCCAATGATAAGCTCATCTGAAAAAGGAAATTCATTCCATTGAAAGTGATACATTCACCATTGTGAAATCATTGACATCTCTCACACCTGATATTCATACTGCTGGATCGCTATGCGAGGAAGTCTGTAGTTTATTGTCCACTGACTGGAAAAGAATGTATATACTACTTCCACTTTAAACTATTTTTATTGTGTATTTTAAACAATTGCTATTACTTTTATGTGTGTGCACTCATGCCTCTGGACATATATGGAGGAAATCAGAGAACGCCTTGCAGAAGCTGGTTCGCTTCTTCTACATGTGGGTTCTTGGGCTCAAACTCAAGTCATCAGCCTTGCTAGCAAGTGGTTCCCACTGATCCTTCTCTCTGGCCTCACCTATTTCAATGATGATAATGATGATTAACAAGTCATCTTTCAGTCTGTTAGCTGAGTTCTAGAATTCCAGACAGGTTAGGAACAGTAGTTGTGGCATGAATGAATGAATGAACGAATGAATGAGGCATGTCCGGGAAAGGATATTGAAGGAAGTATAGCATTTACATCCACAAGGCACAAATAAGAAAAGGCATCTGGCCACTTAGAATGTTGTATGCAGATGAAATAAAGTGAGGATTTGTGTTCGTAAGGGAAGAGTGGGTGGGATCTGAGGGCAAGAAATGGGATTTGGGCTCTGTCAAATAGGTGTAAAAGGTCCAAAGAAGATGTCCCATGATGGGAGGTGGGCTGCAAGATGACAGGCATTCTTCAAGCCAAACTGACAACAGTCCAGGAAGCACCAATCTGGAAAGGGCCTTGGTCTGGGATCCATGCAGGATGCTTGCAATAGTGGCTCTCTGATGGCATGGATACCTTGTCACATAGATGTCACACATAAGTATGAGTTAAGGACACAGCTCCAGAGTACATGTGTATGGTGAACCTCAAGAAATCTCAATTGCGCCATCTTACCATCTGTGGGGTTAAAATACCCCCCACGGGCGTAAGGATTTGGGCACTTGGTCCCTAGAGGCTGATGCTCTTATGGAAGGCTATGAAACCTTTAAGAGGCAGAGCTCTGCTGTTTTAAAGTGTGTTACTGAGGGCTTGAGACTTTATAGCCCAGTCTTATTCCCTGTTCTCAGCTTCCTAACTGCTTATACCTTGTAGACAACCAGCCTCCTGCCCCTTGTAGACAACCAGCCTCCTGCCCCTTGTAGACAACCAGCCTCCTGCCCCTTGTAGACAACCAGCCTCCTGCCCCTTGCTCCTGCCTTCCCCTGCACCCCAATCATGGATCAAAATTCCCTCAAACTGCAAACCTTTACATTGCTCCTTGTCCAGTATTTTGTCAAAGCTGTGGGGAAGTAACTAGGGTACCAGAGAAGTGATAGCCATACCTCTAGCAGCTGTTTTCTGCCACTTGATGCCAGAAGCTACGAAGTTTAGGGAAAAGGTGAGCCTTCAATACGTTGTATGTTGAGGAAAATAAACTTTGGTTTAATTCCAGTTATCCTTACTTAAATTGTTTTATAAGAGGAGACCTTAAAAAGCCAAATAGAGTAGAAAGCTAAGAGTCAAGGAATTCTGTCCCATCACCTGCCTCTGGTTTCTGTCACTGTCATTCAATGGCTGTGAAAGTTAGTCCTTTTTAAAGAAATACTAAACTCAAGGTCACTGTAAACTACACCCAGGACCTATCACTGGACCTGGGACTCTTAAACTTGACTGCTCAGGGATTTCCCTCGGTCCAGTCCTCCCAGTGCTATGGTTACCATAGCAGACCACTCCATGCCTGGACTTGTACTCAGGTGCTAAGGAACAAAACCATTTCTCTGGTGAGTGCTTTCCTGACTGAGCCATCTCCCTGGGGTTTCTTTCTTCTTTGTTTTCTGGAGTTGTTTGTTTGTTTGTGGTGGTGGTGGTGGCAGCTTTTTTTTTCAAGTTGCTCATGGATGCCACATCAACCAGAATGTCATACAGCAATGAAGAAGGTAACGCTCTCAGATACAGGATGAGCAAGCGAGCAGGATGTGAACCTTTCCTAGATGGTGGGGAGAGATTCAAAAGCTTCATGGATGACATACTTCTTAAATTTTCTTGCTTATCCTCCGTGACAACCCTGGGATGTGAAAGAGAAGAGGCCAGAGAAGTGACTCTGTGCCCTGCTAGCTTCAGCCCCTAGAAGGGACACTGAACACAGCTGCAGACCCACATCCTGTTTAATGGGTTTGCCAGTGACACTCTGTCAACAGTCTATCAACACCATTGATCTCTGAGTTCCTGGAAATTCTGTGCTGTTCGGAAGAAGAGGCCCTTGGCTCCACCTCTGCATAAAAGGGGCTGATTAACTCAATGAGATGTTTGGCTTTTCAGTATGTCCAGGCTGATAAAAGGCAACCGGATGATGGAAGGGGTGGGGTGGGGCGTAGTGATACTGTGAACTCTTGCAGGGAAACCTGGCTACATCTTAGCGACTCCAGCACAGGATGGGGAGCTAGAAGCTTCCAAGAGATGGCTGCTGTATGAGCGACTTGCATGTTAATAACACTGAAACGGCAAGAAGGATTTTAAAGGGGGAGATGGGACTGTGCATGGTTTAACTGAAAGTGAAATGTATTTATAACTCCATGTGGGGATATGTCTGAAGATGATACTGTCACTGATCCAGCTTGACAGTTTGCATGGAAGACTTTTGATGAGGGGAGAATGAAAGAAAAATGGCATGCGTGTGAGGCACAGTGCTGGAACTAACAGGAAATCTCACATACTTAAGTCACACCCATCGATTGCATGTCTTTGTGACGGGGAGGGAGGGAGGATTTTCCTGAGTCCCATGTAGGAACTGTAATGTAAGCTAGGGCAGTAGTTAACAGCTGTGGGGATGGCTCAGCTGCTAAAGTGTTTGCTGTATAAAGTGCAAGGACCTGAGTTCAAATCCCTTGCACTTATTTTAAAAAGCTGAGTGTGGTGATACACAGTGTAATCCCAGTGCCAGGGAGGTGGAGACAGGAGGATCCCCAGTATTCAGTGGTTAGACAGAGACAGGAGGATCCCCAGTATTCAGTGGTTAGACAGAGACAGGAGGATTCCTGGCATTCAGTGGTTAAACTGTCTGGGCTAAGTGATGAGTTCCACAATCAGAGAGTGACTTAGGAAGACAGTCTCTGGACTTTCCTTCCTGGCCTCCACATGCATGCACATACATATGCATGCCCTCGTGCACATAGATACAGTCGCACATCCACAAGTGAAATCCTGACTTAGGGTTTTTAATTGCTGTGACAAAACACCATGACCAAACATGGGAAGGAAAGGGTTTATTTCACCTCAAAGACCACAGTCCATCATTAGAAAAAGTCAGGGCAGGAACTCAAGGCAGAAACCTGGAGGCAGGAACTGAAGCAGGGACCATGGAGGAGTGCTACTTACTTGCTTGCCCCTCATGGCTTGTTCAGCAGCCTGTTTTCTTAAACCATCCAGGACTACTTGGCCAAGGGTGGCACTAGCCACAATGAACTGGGCTCACTTATACCAATCAGTAGTGGAGACACTGCAGTACAGATTTGCCTACAGACAAATCATATGAAGATATTTTCCCAGTTGAGAGTCCTGTTGAGGTTTGGTCTTCTACTGTGTATTGTAATGCCAAATACTTTCCCCAAAGGCTTGTTTGCTCCAAGGAGAAGATAATCAGCACTTAGACCCAAGTGATGCTATGTGAACTTGCCCCCCAAGGTATCCCTGATTGGTGAATAAGATGCCTACAACTTATAGCTGGTTAGAATTGAGACAGGTGGGGCTTGGGGTTCCTGAGCTTGGTTCTGAAGTAAACCACAAGGAGAGGGAGAAGGAAGGCACCATGGGTTAGGTGAGTCCATGAAAGCATGGTCATGAGGGCTGGCCCATTGAACAGAGTAGCCCAGATGGAACATGGCAAATTATAATTCAGGATCATTGATGGAAAAATCGATTCTAATAGCATAGAGGGTAGGTATCTGTCCAGCTCTAGTGCTGATTAAGGCTTTATTATAATAAATGTTGTGTTTCTTTTATCTGGGAACTACATGATCAAAGTCGGGGTAAAAGCCCCCCACTGAGATTAAATAATCTGGTCAACAGAGTCCCTCTTCCCAAATGACTCTAGTTTGTGTCAAGTTGACCAAAAACCTTAACCATCACAAGTACTAGTGGCAAAGAAGCTTAGAATGCTTCTTCTTGGCCTGTAGGGAGTTAGAGACAAACCACAGTTTGACCCACAGGGTCTGCAGTTCATCTTTCTGGTTCCTGGTGAAATCCCCATTAAAACTTAAATCACGTTGGGCATGCTGGCATCTGTTAGTAATCTCAGCACCTGGGAGGCTAGGCCAGGTGGATGAATTTGAGATAAATCCAGATTACAGAGTAATACTGTGTCTGGAAAATCCAAACTAAGAACTGAAACAACAGAAGACTTTAATCCAGACTGCTATACATTTGTTTTAGGCTCAGCATACAACTTTTTGATTCTTCTTTATAAATTCTAATAGATACTTCCTATTTTGACCCTCTAATGCTGGCCCATACAAAGAGGAGCTCAATGGGGAAAAGTAAGGTAGGGCCTTCATCCACTGTACCCTTAGCAGTGGCTGTGGTCTCCTCCAAACTCCAGGGCAAGATCAGATCAGTATATGAAACAAGTGTTCCAGGAGAGAGATGCAAACTTGCCTATTTCTGAAAATGTCACTGAGTCATTTAGATCACCAGTAACTCCCTTACTAAACAGACATTTTTCCTGGGGGAAGAAGTTCTGGGATGCTAAATTAAAAGTCCTCTCTTCTTGCCCTTTGTTTCCTAGGTGATGAGCAGTGCTCTTGGGACACACCCCTGAACTGGTGTCTGAATAAGAAAATAAACTAGGTACTAGGTCCCTGGAGCCAGGAATGGTGGCCAGTCTGCATTCAGCCAAGTTCAAATTTTAATGTGATTGACCTCTGGGTCCTGAGAACAACTCTATACAAGCAAAGCAGAAAAGTGAAGCTGAGAAAGGAGACTTGGTCTGTGGTTTAGATTTGCACAGTTGTATTCTGGGGCCAGAAAGAAGTGTATGGCTTTTCAAAGTGCTTCCTGGGAGAATGGTTAAGCTCCAGGAAGACACAGCTACTACCCAGCATCACCACAGAGATTATCCAGTTTCCCCTTGGCTTCCTCATGCTCTCCACTGGGAAGCAGCTAGGCTGAAGATGAAGTTCCAGTGGCTTGCCTAATGTGCACAAAGCCCTGGATTCAGTTCCCACCACTGAATAAGCCAGTTGTGGTGGTGCATACCTACCATCCCTGTGCTTGAAAAGTGGATGCAGGAGGATCAGGAGATCAGTGCTGTCCATAGAGATATAGCTAATTTAGAGGTTGTCTAGGTTACAAAGAAATAGGCAGAAGGTGGATCATGATTTTCTTTGTACCAAATACTGTCAATTTAGCTGTTTTAGAAATCTCAAAAATATCCATCTATTAACCCTTTAGAACACTTAACTGGTTCAGCATCCTGGGAAAAGGGAACATTGGAAATATGAGTAAGTTACAGATCCTGGAATGGGCTCAATTATTGAGGCAGCACTGGTTACAGAAGCACAAGGGATGCTTATAGGAGGGAGGCACATGGGTCAGAGGTAGATATGTGTGGAGAACATTGAAGCAGAGAATAGACAGATGGGGCCACGAGCCAGGAGACTGTGCACATGGCTGTTGGAAGCTCACAAAAGTGAGAAACACATTCTTCCCCGAGGCATCCAGGAGGAGCCTTGATTTCAGCTTCATAGCACTGAATCTGGACTTCTAACCCCAGATCTACAAGGGAATGCATCTGTGTTGTTTCAGTTACTCATGCTGTGGTTGTCATAGCAACGACTGGAAATGAATGTAACTGAGTATTGTTTAAATCTCCATCCACCAGCATTATCTCTTTTCTCTAGATGAGTAAACTGAGGTATGATGAGATCAAGTCGATTACATCTAAGTTACCAGAGCCAAGGCCTGGACCTTGAGGATCTAGCACTGGAGTCCAAGGCCACGACTACTGCCCAAGAAAGGGGCAGGTGACATTGTACACATCTCTTCGGGATTTATCTCTTTTTGGAATGGTTAGTATGACATGAAAAGCAAGTAACCAGTTAATGCTGATTCCAAGCAAGTATCAGTCAGGAGGAGGCTCTGCCTCTGTACAACATCAGCATATCTCCCTGGATGGCTGCTGGGTACTCCTCAAACTGCTGTTTCCAAACATGGCAACACCAGCTGGCTCCATTACTTCAAGGGCACAAAGGGGAAATCCAGTGCTCAGTAAAGTCTTTTCTGTCATTTTGATTTGTTTGTTTGTTTATTTGTTTGTCTGTTTTTCTATTAAACTGCCCAGGAAAGCACTAGGGTGATGTCTCAGTCAGTAAAATCCTGTCACACAAGCACAATGACTTGAGTTTGGGCCCCAAAACTCATATTAAAAATGAAAAGGGTGTGCCTGTTCATGCTTGTAATTCCAGCACTTGGGAGGCAGACAAGAGGACCTCTGGAACTCACAGGCCTGCCAGGTCAGTCAGAGACCTCTCAAAAATGAGGAAGCTGGCACCTGAGAACCACAGCTGAGTTTGACCTCTGGTCTCTGTATATACATGTGCATACACCTGTGTGTGTCATGGGTGCACACAAACACACACACACACACACAAACTGCACATCAGCAAACTAGTGAAATCAGTTCCAAACCAGAGTCTGAGAGACTTGTGTTTCCAATCCTGCTTAGGGCTTCAGTGAGTCCCCTGCCAGAGATAACCAGAAGTCACTTCTCCCAGTCCTGTCTCTGTATACGAGTCTCCCAGATGCTAAGCAAGGCATATGTTTGGCCCCAAAGCTGCCTTTTTCTACAAAACATTAAACCTCTGACTTGTAATACTTGCCAATTTCTGTGGTGTAAATGCTTCCACCATATTGATTTTCAGGCCACTAAATACCTAAAATCTATTTTAGAATTGTCCCAAAATCTCATTAGTTATAGGTCACTACGTGGCAGGAGCTGGCTCCATCTGGCTGCTTCCTGGTTCCTCCACCCCTAGAGCTAGCTTAACCAAAGTCCCACCAAGAAAGCCAGACAGTTACCCCCAAAACAGGAACCTGGTGATTCCTATGCATATATTCCAATGTAAAGGAACTTGAATGTCTTGGCATTTAGAGGTGCCAGCTAAAATAGAGGATTCCTTGTTAGCTGTAAGTTCTGGATAATTACTACATTTTTCTCATATGCACGCATTTATCATTTACATTTAAGTTTATCCAATGTCTGTCTAAAATTCAAATTTCACTCAGCATCGTCTTCAAATGTGCTGTTATTCGTCAGGTGTTAGCATTACCGAATTGGGCAATGGAAAGTTGCCATGTTGAATTGTCGCGGTGTCTATGTTGGGATCGCATTTGTACCCTTCCCTTCCCTGTGAACTACTCACCCTGTTTTTTATTAGGTCACTCCTGTTCCTCAGTGATGGATGTTAATATTCCATTTTCTTGTTTGGAATGTCTGTAAGCTTTGTTTATTAGTTTTACCCAGAGGAATTCTAAACTCTTAGCTGGTTGTGGTCGGATATTAGAGTCATCCCATCACTGGGGGCAAAGGAGCAGATTATTGAATGTGGATCCCATCTGCGCTACAAAGCAAGAGTCTGTCTCAAAAATAAACAAACAAAGAAACCAAGCAAACAAAAACAGAATTATAAATGCTTTGTGCAGTCAGATGACCACTCTTTTACTTTTTAACTACATTGCTTTCCAAGAAAGTTAAAGATTAAAGCCAAAGAGATGACATGAATTTGTTATGGCGGAGTTTGCTATAGGCTATGTGCTCCTAACCTTAGCTGTTACTTCTCTCCTTGCTGTTATTCTCTGAAAGTTATTTGGTATTTCTTCCTTGGTTTCTCTAAAAGTAACATGAAAGAGAATGACTTCTAGACTCTGAGGAGATTTTCCTGGCTTGCCATTGGCCCAAGCATTTCCTTTATCTCCTGGTACTCAGGGGCAGGATGGTGCCACATTTTCAAAAACAGCAAGGCCCTCCCTTTCCCATCCAGTTGCTCCATCTACCCTGCTGCTCTGGGAGTGCCATATTCTTCCATCATGGCTGGAAAATCTTGGCTGGAAAGTGACAAGACTGCAGGCAGCAGCCGAAGGCAGCACTTAAAGCCTGGCCTTGGCAGTTTGGCTGAGGTCCGGGTTGCAGAGATTAAATACGGGCTCATGGCACATGATCAGCTACTTGCTGAGAGGCGAGGGGTGATTACTGGCTGCTCATCTAACTTATGAGTCCTCATTAGGCTTCTTGGAGCTGAAAGAGTCTGCTGAGAACCACATCACAATGCCCTTTCTGGCCTGGCCCCTCGGAAGGTCATAAAGCACTTTAATTAAGAACAGCTTTAATAATGGAGGACTCAGGATGCCACACAAGGGCACTGTGAGCATCCCTGAAATTAGGATGAAAAATCTCCCTGTTAGGTACCTTTGCTGTGGTCATTTTCTGCTGCGTTTAATGCAGTCATCCCAGCAGTCTGGCCATGGTACCAAAAGCAGAGACCTGCTACCATCTGCTGAGGCATGACTGATCCCTGCCCCACCTGACTGAGCTAAGCCTGAGGGGGTTCCACCTACCCTAGGCCTACCACATCTCTCCTTCAATTATACATAATTATTGGGCCTGTCACAAGCTCGAGCGACCTTTCCCTCAGTCAACCAGAGAGGCCATGGGAATGTAGATAGCATCACTCAAACTGAGATGTTGAACTGGATCAGCCTCTATTATGGGACTGTCCTGTGCAATTTTGAATGGTTTTCTCTACCCAATAGATACCAGGGGAACTTGTCATCCCAATGGTGACAAGCAGATTGATCTGCAAACATTTTCAATAATCCCCTTTAAGGATTGTAGCTAAGTATGACAAAGAAATACAAGACTCCCAGCACCAACTGTGGCCTCTACAGGCACACACAGACATGCACCTCACACACATACACACACATGCACCATATAACATACACATGATAAAAGAAAAAGGTGCTGTTCTGGGCATGTCAAATTTAGCGGAGTATCATACACTTTATCTGGTGGTGCCCCCTAAAAGCTAAAATGCCCCATATGCTGATTAACAGCCCCTGAGCACCTGATCTTACTAATAGAATATTAGAATGAGTTGATAGGCTCTCAAGCTATTTCTACATACTGTAGACACTACAGAGTAGGATCATGTTACTGGTAATTCCATTTGTCCTAGTTTCTCCAAGAAACTCTACTTTGTAGCTAGTTAGCTAGGTGGAGAACTGTTTATTACAAAAGAATTAATTTTTAAAAATAAAGCCTCTCAGTTTCCAGTGCAGACCTACTAAAGTCTGGTGCCTAGAGGTCAAGGTCTGAGAGCCCTGGGTGTTTATTGAATTTCCATGATTCATATCCCATGGTCACACAAGAACAGGAGGTCTTGCCCTTGAATGTCCTAGAGTACACAGGACACCACATGTTACAGATTTCCCCCTGCAGACTGGCATGTTTGAACAATCAGCCAACAGGTGATGGTGATGGTTTGGGAGGTAAGACCTTGCTGGAGGAGTTAGGCACTAGGAGTGTCCTTGAGGTCTGATACCCTTGGTTGGTCACATATAGCTCTATGTTCTATTCTCCAAGATGTGCACAAGCTGCACTAGGAGCTACCACCACCAAGGTCTGAGCCCTTCCTGCTGCCATGTCTTTGCCACCACAGTGGGCTGGAATAAGAAGTAGAAAGCTCTCCTCCCTTATGTAAGATTGATTCATCTACAGAGCAAATTCCTTCTCTCTCTCTCTCTCTCTCTCTCTCTCTCTCTCTCTCTCTCTCTCT
>JADRCH010000168.1:1254572-1346206 GCA_019843965.1 Rhynchomys soricoides
TCTCTCTCTCTCTCTCTCTCTCTCTCTCTCTCTCTCTCTCTCTCTCTCTCTCACACACACACACACACACACACACACTTCCTGAATGCCATTTCCACAGGTTTATATTCGATAGGTCTGACAACAGCCTGAGACTATTCCAGATAATGAATTAATAATTTCCATCCGATTCTGATGTCATGGGTAGAGGAACCTCACTTTGATGGTTGCTGGTTCACAACACAGCTGGCCTCAGTTTTCTAAAATGCCAGAGTTGTAAAAGATCATTAACACAACCACAGGTGGACCCATCCAGGATAGAGGTGAATGAAGATAATGATGCCTACATTCATTAATCCTTGAAGAAAATAGCTATAAAGATGCTTCAGGACAAGAGGGAGAACCTGGATTAGTCTTTACATGAGCATTGCATCAGTATCCCTGTTTTGTGGGAGAATACCCTGCCTTTTAAATGATGCAAACTCAAGTATTTAGAGATGTTGTGCCATCTGTGAAGTCCATATTCCTATTTAAAGGGCACATTTTTTAAAAATGGGGGGGGGGGGTATGATAGTGTGGTAACACCAGACACTGAAAAAAAGAAGATACTAAACTTATAAGACCATGAGCAAACGCCAAAACAACTGTGTCTTGAGATGCACCACACAAAGCTGCCTGGCAAGTGAATGGCATCATCTTACCCTAGTGATGAGATGTGATGATGGTTATGACTCTCTCGGAGCCCCTGCAGAAGTAGCACCAACTACAGACTTCACATGTACAATCATGAGAGCCAGAAGTCTGAGTTCAAGGAAGTAGTAAGGTTAGCACTTTCTGGAGTTGGTCTGGAGAACTAGATGCACCTCTATATCTTGGCTTCGGCTTCTTTTTTTTTTTTTTTTTTTTTTTTTTTTTTTTTTGACAGGGTGTCTTTTTGTTGCCCTGGCTGTCCTGGAACTCACTCTGTAGACCAGGCTGGCCTCGAACTCAGAAATCCACCTGTCTCTGCCTCCCAAGTGCTGGGATTAAAGGCGTGCGCCACCACTGCCCAGCCGGCTTCTGCTTCTTGTTCCAAACCCATGATGTTCCTTCTGCAGCCCCTCCTCCAGTCACTGTCCCTGCCATCTCATCAGAAGCCCACCCATGAAAATGGTTGAACATGTGTTCCCAGCTTCACGGTCAAAAAGGGAATCCAATCACCATGACCCCAGTGATGCATCTGCAAATTAAAAATGTATCCCATAATGAGCAGAGCCGTTCACACTAATAATTACATAAGCTCTCATTATGGATGGCCGTAATTACAGCAGGTACTTTTGGCAAATGCAAAAAGCGACTTAAGCTTTCCATCCCCGCATAAAGAATGTCAAAGGCAGGTACATCCCCATGTGGTCAGGCACAGACACCCCTCCAGGAACACTGACACAGAGTAAAGGCGTAGAGAAATCCCCAACCCACTCTCTCCAGGAACTAAAGAATCTAATGTGGAAAGGAGACAGAGCAGCAAAGAGAAATACTGAACACCCAGAACAGAGGCATATACCAGCCAGAAGGTTCTTCTCTCTGTTTATCATTTGCCCCCTCTACCTCAGCTTCATCAGTCCCTGAGTACCACATGACTAATCTTCCATCTTTTTGAGCATTTTTTACATTAATTTATTTACTGGGGAGGCAAGTATGAGGAATTTCATGAACAATTCTAGTAGTCAGTAGTTTCCTTCCATGATGTGGGTCCCAAAGATCAAACTCAGGCTAAGCAGCCCTTACCAGTGAGCCATCTCACCAGGATTGCCCTACTGTGCCAGGCCATGCCTTTCCATTCTGACACCATGTAAGCAGAGTGAGCATCTCATTCCACAAGTGAAAGGCCCCCGTCAAGTGGCCACCAAATGTGTAAACCTCCCTTATGACTTCTAATTGACAGTGATGAATCCAGGGTTCCTATATACCCCTCCTTGGGAGTAATAATTTGCTAGAATGAGCCCAGAACTAGAGAAATGTGTTCTCTGTTTTGAAGACAAATGGACTCTTGGTCTATTTTAAAGGCTGTAATTCAGGAAGAATCAGGTGGAAGGGATCCACAATGCAGAGAACAGGGAAGGACAACTCTGCTTTGTGCCTGCACTAAGCCTTCACAGCCAGGCTGGAGCTTTCCCTGGATGTTCCATGCTCTGGGTGGAACTAACTACATCACTGGCTACTGGGATTGGCTTATTCTTCTACAACTCCCTAGATGCAGAATGGAGCTGTCAATCCACACTCTTTGACCAGAGGGTGTTTGCAGCCTCACCAAGATAGGTTGAAACAGGCTCATGTTGAGTAGTGACCAGGGGAACTCCTCTCATGCCAGAAATGCAGGAAGTTTGTTCAGGAGAAAGGATGAAGACAGGATATGCATGCAAGGCATAAGACAAGTGTATTGCTCTCTTCTCTGTAATACAGAGTGGGAGTACCAAAGAAGGGAATTGGGAATAATGGACAGACAAGACCTCCATGCTAGTGAGAAAGGACACCCAGAGAAGCCATTGGTGAATCCTAAAGCCGCAGTGGCCAACCACCTACATCCTGTAAAGTCCACGGTTGGGGAGACAGCAGGAAGCAGAAGATGCCAAGTCTAGGGAGCACTATAACCTCCTGAGAGGTGCAGATGCTTAGGTATAGCCCTGGATTCTGATCCTATTTAGCAACTGCTTTGTGAACATAGGACTTGGCACCTCCCATATCTAAAGAGCATCATGACTAGAGCCCTTCAGAAGGCAATGCAGATGTGGATTAGGCCCAGGTTCATCCCACACTCTGTGGAATGCCTAGATCTCACTAGACTTCAGTTCTGCCCATGAAGCCTAACCCCACCTGAGTTCTCAGGAACCTTCTAAAACCAAACCCTGAAATAGGATCCCCCTCCACGCAAACTGATTGTTTGTTAGCTTACAAAGAAGGCACTTTCCCTCCATCGGCTGGAGTGATTTCATATTCTTTCTACTTTCTGGCCTAGAGACAGATTAATAGGAATGCTTATTCCCCACTCTGCCTTTACCATGGGCTGGGCCCTTTAATTGCTTCCTGAAAGAAGTCCTTTTGGTGGTGTTTGTTTGCTTGTTTGTTTTTTCCTGAGAGTCCTGATTAAACTTTGTAAAATATTATCATTTCCCCAAGCAAGATCTCATTTGGCGCCTTAATATACCCAAGGGCCTGGACTCAGGGGCCCCTTCCTGACTTCCTTGAGAGGTGACCTTGTAAAAGGGCCCAGTCAATACTTAAATGTTGCTGCTTGGCTTGCAGGTGTGACATGGGAAAATGAACATTCAGTTCTCAGTCAATATCTGGAGAAACAGTTTCTTCATCTGAAAATAACTGAAGCCTTAAAGACCGGCAGTCCAAACAGCCATATTGGCATGCACCATAGGTGTAAGCTGTACTCAGAAGGAGGAAAGTCATAAAGTCATGCCACCATAGTTGGCATACTTTTGGAGTTTGTCTACTTTTAAAAACTTAAATTATCTTGTTTTTAAATTTTTCCTACAGTATATTTTGATGTTTTCTCTCTCCCAGTTCTTCTAGATCTCTACCTACCTACTCACCCAACTTTACATTTGTTTTTTCTGTCTCCCCCTCAATAAAATAAAACCAGTAAGACAAAAACAATAAACATAAGGTCAGCTTTGTGTTGACCTTCTCTTCTTGGGCATGGGACTTGCCATAGAGTATAGCTGATATTCCCATCGTCACTCCATTGGGCAAAACTGATTTTTCCTTTTTACAGAAGGTGTCCATTGCAAATAGCTTGGTTAAGGCTGGGAACTGGAGACCACGTCCCCCTCTCAGTGCTGGGATTTTTTTTCTGGTCAGAACCTGTGCAGGTCTTGTGCATTCTGTCATAGTCTCCATGAGGTCATACGTGCATCAGTCCTGTTGGGTGCAAGAGACGCTAATCTACTAGAGTCACCCACCACCTTTGGCTCTTGCAACCTTGCAGCCTCCTCTTCAGACTAGATCTTCAGGCTTTGTGAGGAGGGGTTGATGAACACATCCCACTCAGGAATGGGTGCTCCAAAGTCTCTCACTTCCTGCATATTGTCCAGTTGTGGATCTCTCTACAAATTACTATCTATTGCAATAAGTAACTCTGGTGAAGGGTAAATGTTACTCTGATCTATGGACATAGCAATGTTTCATCAAGATTCATTTTCTCATTGTGTTCTTTTAGCACAATAATAATAGTAGGTTTTCCCTAAGGCCCACGAATGATCTAGGTTCAGGTTCTTGGCCACTTTAGCAGTGTTGGGTGGGGTTCCATCTCATGGAGTTGCCCTTAAATCCAACCAGAAACTGGCTGGTTACTTCTGTAACATTCATGCTATTATTACAATAGTATATCTTACAAGCAGGTCACTATTGTAGGTCACAGGAGTCATAGCTGGGTGGTATTATTTTCTCCTCCAGTAGTGTGCAAAGCACCTTCAGTCACCATGAGTACTAGTCAGTAGGTGCAAAGCTTCTAGTTGGACACCAGCTCAATTCTCCATGGTCAATGATTCAAGTAAGTTGTGCCTTCAGCAATAGGACCTTACCATCAGGCTGTGGAGAGTAAACAGTAGACTTGACAATACCTTGTGATGCTTGTGGGTGTCAGGGCAGGTCGATGGGAGGCCTGTGACCAACACTTCAACAAGATTTAATCCATTCCTGGCCCTGGAGGTTCAGCCAAGGGCAGGAACATGAGATTGCCCCAGTGTACTTCATTATGTGCACAGCATGGAACCTAAGGATGTGTTCTTTGCATCTTCATTCAGGAGTCACTCCTATTTAGCTATGCACAAGAATACAAGGCGTGTGGCCATGGTTGTGCTGTGCATCTGTCCCATCCTGTGTGATGGTGATTGGTGGCATAAGATGTCTAGTTGAGGCATTGTCTTCCCCATTATATGGTTACTCCATTTAAATTCCCTTCATATATGTATATATTTTGAGAAGCTTCTAGTATGGTAGATTTCCATAGAGGTTTTCAAAAGACCCTTAATGTTAGTTGCCCCTCATCATATTCTCTTCATTTAATCCTCCTGTTCCAGTGTCTCCTCTCTCTCTCTCTCTCTCTCTCTCTCTCTCTCTCTCTCTCTCTCTCCTGTATATTCTACTTCGCCTTCCTTAGAAGATACCCCCCAGCCCCGTGTCTTACTATCTACCTAACCTCATGGTTACTTGGACTGAAACACACATACCTAAAGCTTAAATGCTAACATCCCCACATAAAAGAAAGCATGCACTATTTGTGTTTGGGGTCTGCATTACCTCATTCCTGATGGTTCTTTCTAGATCCTTCCATTTACCTGCAGATTTCATCTGAAGCTACCTGAGGCCCTAGGGACCAGCAGTCCAAACAGAAACTTTAACATAAGCAGAACTTGTAATTTGGAAGGAGGAGGTGACTCACCTAAGATCATAAGGTTACACAAACACAGTTGGATTCTTAAAAACTCTACTAGCACCACAACATACTACTTTCTGGGTTTGTGTGCTTTTTCTTTTTCTGTTTTTGGTCTGTTTTTGTTTGTGCGGTCCTCATAGCCCAGCCTAGTCTGGAGCTCATTAGGTAGCCCCAGCTGATCTCTCTAAATCATTATAAGATTCCAAGCCATTTGTTACTCCCGACTCAAGCAGGCAAGTGCTGGGATTCAGGTAGGCACCCTCAGTCCAGACTCCAGCGCTTCTCAGCATTTCCATCATCTCTCCCAGGATCTTGACCTCACCACAATGCTGACAGTGGCACAATGTGCAGGGCAGAGAGGGGAAACCAGACTGCAGCCCCATCTGAGAAATGAGAAAACTGAAGTTTGAGAGCTTATAAAACCTCAGCAGAGTCACAGCTACTGGGTGAGATCCCACTCCACATCTACCAGGCAAGGAAGGCCACTGTCTTTGAAAATGCACAGCCAACATAGAGTGTAAAATGTGTCCACAAATCCTTTGGCACTCTTTCTTTCCAAAGAGGAGTCCGGGTTCCTCTTTCCCACCTCTTTCTAATAGATGTTGGGCTTATAACCCTCTCAAGTTAAACAGAGTTTGGGAGAACTGACTCTGTATCAAAGGACTAAATCATGAGGCTTCTTCTTGTCTCTCTCTTGTTTATTGACTCAGGGGAGAAGAAGCAACCATATCCCATATTATGAACACTCAAGCAGATCCCCAGAAATACCTACATAGTGAGAAACATATGACAGCCACATATAAACCAGCTTGGAAGTGAATCTTCCAGCCTCTGTCATAATTTCAAACAGCTCTAAGACAGGGCCACCCAGGCAAACAAGTCCCCAAATTCCTGATTTCCTAGAAACTGGGAGATAATAAATATTTGTTTCTTCACTGTGATCTATGGTGTGTTCGCTGTAGTGTGTATGTGTGTGATGTGTGCATGTGTGCCACAGCACCTCCAAGTAGATCAACCTCATAGAATCAGTTCTCTCCTTCCTCCATTAAATGGGTCCTTGGTATCTAACTCAAATCATGGTCTTGCAGGTAAGCACTCCACCACTGGGTCATCTGCCTTCAACAACTCTGTTATTTTTACTAACTACATATAATTAACAGGATTCATTTTTCTACACAGTAACCATTCAAAAATGTCTTGACTTTGAACAATAATCATTTATTTTGCTGAAATGCCAATGACTTGGCATTTGGGATGGACTTAAAAGATTGGTTCCATCATTCTCAGACAGCTTCTTTTTCCCTTGCTGTGAACTACAGGCAAAGCAGTGTGAGTCTGTCTAGGATTCCTTGGTTGCAACTTGACCATTGGGAAGTAGGCCACCTGGCTGCTCAGTTGGGCTCCAGAGGACAAAAGAAGACATTTTCGGAGTCTTTTCTCTGGGCGTCCAATGACTGAGAGTCGCTAGTGATGTATTCCATTAAGCCCAGCTAGAATTCAAGGAGCCAATAAACAATCTCTACCTCTTAAGGAGATAAACTGGACAGCTACACTGTAAAGGTCACTGGTAGAGGAAGGTGTGGACAGAAGTGGCTGTGTGTGTGTGTGTGCGGCCTACTGCACAGTATTTTAGACATAGGAGCATGGGCCATCATCACCAATAAGGCAGAGCAGCCTATGGTATTATTCTCAGTTGCAGATTGAAATAGTCTGGATATGAAATGACACATGAGCAGGTCAGAGAAGGGGTGAGAAATCTTGGAGAACTGGTCTCAGCTCTGACTACAGACAGTGACAGACCCGAATGCTAATGGCTTCTCAGGAAAACATATCAGAAGAATGTTCCAGAAGCAAAGTTTTGCTTCAGGCATTCATGGGTAAAGTACAGAAGCAAATAAGAAAAACAAAAAAGCCACGAAAGTTTAATAGTGGTACTTTACCTTTGGGCACAGAAGTTTGTAAAAAGAAAATATTCATGCGAATAATCTTGATTGACTGAAGATAGATAGTAAAGAACAGAATGTGATTCATATTAACAGGTGATGGAGTAACCGCTGTCTAGCTGTTCTTTTCCTTTGTAGCATGTTTTGATATTTGTAAGGGTGGATGTCTCCTGGGAGGAGGGCAGGAAAGGGGACTGTGCTTGAAATGTAAAGTGAATAGAAAAGAACTGATGTTCAACTGAAAGTTCTAATTTGTAATTTATGTTTATCACACATTTAGAGGTAAGTTTACATATGCATATATGAATTTTTATCTATGTGTATTTACCTATTGCTGTAAATATATGTTTCATGTGTGAGCCATAGTTATTTATTACCTTTATGTGCATGTGTGTATGTGAACACATATATGGCACACGGACGTATGGAAGTAGGAGGACATCCTCATTCATTTTGAGACAGGGTTGTCACTGCCTCTAATCTTACCACAGGAGTGCTGAAATTACGGACACCTGCAAATACATCAAGATTTACATAGGCTCTGGTGATTGGAATCCAAGTTCTCCTCTTCATGTGGTAATAACTTTACCCATTGAACCATATTCCTGGACCATAAAAATACTCTTGTATAAATATGGCTGTATGTCATATGGGTGAGCACACTTATTTTACATATCACAGATATGTTTGTTATAAATATCATTACAGCTATAGATGTATTAGTATGAGAAGTATGCATTTAGTCATATGAATAGGCTTACATTTCCACTTGGGAAATTCCTACCAAGTCTACATGCTTTTCTTCGGAACAAAAATGTCTTCTAAGGTTCAAGACTGATCTGGTTACCAATAACTGGCAGCTTGATGTGGCTTAGAATTACCTGAAAAAGGAGTCTCAGTTGAGTAATTGTCTTTATCACTTTGGACCGAAGGCATGTCTGTAGGGGATAGTCTTGATTACTAATGTCTGTAGGAGAACCCAGCCCATTGTGGGTGGACCCATTTCCTGGGCAGGTAGTTCCGGGCTGTGTAAGGAAGCTAGCTAAGCATGAGCCAGTGAGCTAGCTAGGAAGCAGCATTTCTCCAAGGTTTCTGCTCCAGCTTCCTGTTTTGGGTTCTTGCCTTCACTTCCCTCACTTGGATGTGTGAGCAGAATAAACCCTTTCCTTCCCTAAGCTGATATTACTATTTTATCACAACAGAACAAAAGAAACAAGGACAAATGCTTTGTTTGCTCCTGTGTTAGGAAAGGTAATTTCATGGCATTTTGCTACATGGTAGGCTGGCCATCAGTGCATTAAGGACAGGGACAGACAGTCTTCAGCTCCTTCACCCTGGTCCTGTAAACTTACATATGTTGGGAAAAATTTAGTCCACATAGACACACTAGTCCAATGTAGACTCACAAAAGTCTTATGTTTATTCTGTATATAACTACATGTGTTTATATACATATATTTGTATAGTGATGTATAGGAAACCTCGGAGGCTAACACAGATTCTGGGTGTGTACTCCGAGGCTCCACAGGGTTACAGCTGACAAACAGCTTTGCCATGCTCCTGTAATTCTTATAATTCAGAGTGTGTGCCTGGCAAATAGGACATCCAAGCTGGAGTTGTGGAAAACATGAGAATCAGACTTGGGTTGGGAGACTTGAATTTGAGGCCTGGTCTAGTCACTAAGCACTTAAGGGTTTTTGAATCTTTGGCAGATGAGGCCTGGTTGATCCTGGAGAGACTCCTAACTCCCAAACATAGAAAATGGTGCCTCTGAAACGGAGTGCTTCAAATGTAAATCTACTATGAAGGGCCTCAACCACCTGTTATTGGGCTTTGACTGGGTCAGTGTCCACCTGCCCTAGTCAGCTAGAGTCAGATGTACCAGAGAGATAGAGAGAGTTTTCATACACCAGAGTTCACTGGAATTCTTCAAACTAGCCAAGGACAAGCTGTTTTATCCTGATTCTGTTTATTTTATGGAAACTACATAAAGTCTATTGCTCCAGGGAGAGAGACTAGTTGATAACATGCTTCCAACACAAGCCTGTGCACTTGAGTTCCACAGTCAGAATCTATGAAATAACCATTTACAGTATTCTTTATACATGATTGTAAAACCCCTGCATTGGGGAGGCAGAGATAGGTATATTCTTGGAGCTTGCTGGCCAGCCCACCTAGCCCAGTCAATGAGCCAAAGACCAACAAGAAATCCTGAAAAAGGATTGAACACACTTGAGCAATGAAATTCAAGGTTGCCATCTCTCTTTCACACATATGTACACTCACTCATATGTCCACAGACACATATATATACCCTCCACATGTGAATATGACTGCCCCTGGGTCTCTACCCCATTTCATTACCACTCTTGACCAACCCAGTGCTGGCCTGTAAGGCTCTCTGTGATATAGCATGTCCTCTTCTTTTGAGAAAAGTGAATAACCACTTTTATTTTGATGGCAGACATCACTTGACCTGTTAGCTTGTTCATATCTACCTCAGACTCTCTGTTAGCACACAAGGGTGCATACATCCTTCCCACAAGCTCAAGTCTTCTACCCTAAGTCATGTTGGACAAGGACAACATCTTTCTATTTTTATTTAGTTTCATTGTTGGAAATTGAATCTAAGGTCATATGCATGCTTGGAAAGCATTTTCTCACAGAGCTATGGCTCCAGCCCTCTTCGCATTTACTGTTGAAACAGGCTCTCCCTAATTTGCTGTCTGACACTGAAGTTGAGAGCTTCCTGCCTCAGCTCCCCAGAGTACAGGCAGGCTGAGGCTATGCACCTTGGCAACACTTTAATATCTTCTGATTTGAGCCAGACTCTACATATTCCTTTAATCAGACTTACTTCTTAAAAGTAAATTATGGACTTAAAAAGGGAGCCTATGCAAATGCAAAATCACTACCACTTCCCACCAATAACAGGTAACCCTAAAAACCAACACAAAGGCCACCATATACACAATGGGCTGGGCCTGACTGTGTTTTCCCAGCTCAGTGCCTTTGTGCCAAAGGGAAGTTGGCAAGCTTGGAAGAGGTTTAAGGCCACTTGTACCCGTGTGGGCCATTCTTTATGATAGGATAAGAGAGACAGAAGGAAATGGACTGAGAGGATGTGGCTCACTGTGAGCGCTGGTATCTTGGGTCACACTGTATCCATGCAAAAACCACCGGGCAGCAACCAGCACTCACAAACCTCATTATTGGAAACAATGAGCACTTTCATCTTTCAGCCTTGACTTGTACATTCTATTTCAGGACTGTGGGCAGGATGGGGGAGAAAAAAAAGAATTCTTAATCTTGATTCATTATAATAATATAGCAATGTCTGATAGATATTACACCCCCAGCAATGACTTGGCCACCCCAAGTGAACATAATCTCTGGTTTTCTATGATTACATCTCAATCTCTTCCCCCATTTTCCAATCAGTAAAAGGAAATTTTAGCAAGGTCTAATGGGACTGGCCAGTAATACCAGCTACTGGAGACTGAGGCAGGGGAATTGTATGCTCATTCTGTCTGGACAACAGAGTGAGTTCAAGGCCAGCCTGGATAACTTAAAGAGACCTTGTTTTAAAATAACATGTAAAGGAGGGGCTGAGGGGATGGCTGCGGAGATAGTTCTGTCAGGAAAGAGCTTGTCATGCAAACATGAAGAGCTGAGTTCAATTCCTAACATATGGATTGCTGAGATGGCTCAATGGGGTAAAAATATCTTGCTACTCAAGCTTGATGACCTGAGTTCAGATCCCCAGAACACATGTAAAAGACTAATGGAGTAACGCAAGAGCTTGCAATGGCAACACACTTCTACCAGGAAAGGAGAGGCAGAGACATGACCATCCTGGGTCAGTTAGCCTGACATGTACAGCATATGAAGCTATCCTGTCTCAGAGAAGGTAAAAAAGTAAAAGTGAGCACCCAAGGTGGTTGGTTAACTTGCATGTATACAACGGGGTATGTATTGGCCTGTACCAACGCCTCTCTCTCTCTCTCTCTCTCTCTCTCTCTCTCTCTCTCTCTCTCTCTCACACACACACACACACACACACACACACACACACACACACACATGAGAAGCCAGGCATTTGTAACCACAGCACTGGAAGAAAGAAAGAGACACCTTACACACTACTTACCCACACTAATTAGGTTTTCTTTAGAGGGCTGGGGATATAACATAGTGGTAAAGTACTTGCTTAGCATGCTCAAGGCCCTAGATTAACAATCCCAGGACACCAGAAGGAAAATGAATAAAAGAGGAAAGGTCCCCATTAGTATCTGTTATCCAAACAGGATACCCCAAATGGATAAACAAGACTGATGGTTCAGCTGTCCTGTGAACACACATCCTCTCAGTCCCTCAGTGGCCTCTATTTGCCTCAGGGGACACCAAACAGGAATTGCATTTAGTAATCAATTGACTCCCCTTGACTTGGTTTGGTGCCTTTTCTAAATAATGAGCCTGGCAACATCAGAGCCCTGCAGCCATCTTTATTAAGGAAGCTCCTGGCATCATGCAGAGAAGACACAGGCAGCGTATGCAAACGTGGAAAGGGAATTATTTCCATCAGCACCAGCTATTTGAAAGCAATTGAAAAGTTTCCATTTGAAGAAAAAGTAATTTTCCCGATGTGAGTTTCGAGAGCTTGCTTGTGTGCCCCCACCTGACGCTGGCTTCTTCAGCTTCGGGCTTTCTGGATTTTATTAAACCACAGCTAAGTGGCATCATGCTGGTAAAATATTGTGTCGCCTTTTAAAGTGATATCATTACCTAATAATTTTGAGCGCTTTACTTTTTTTTTCCCCCTTTGCCAAGGAAGAGAGATGGACCAATTGGCCCAGCAGCAGCCTCACAGCATTATGGAGATGAGAAGAGCTTGGTGTGGTGTGATGTGGGGGTGTGGGGTGTGGTGGGGTGTGGTGGGGTGTGGTGTGGTGGAATGGGGTGGGGTGGGTGGGGTGTGGTGTGGTGGAATGGGGTGGGGTGGGTGGGGTGTGGGGTGGTGGAATGGGGTGGGGTGGGTGGGGTGTGGTGTGGTGGAATGGGGTGGGGTGGGTGGGGTGGGGTGTGGCAATGTGTGGTGCCATGTGTCACAATGAAGTATGCCATAACATGCCATGGTGTGGTATAGCAGCAATGCGGAGATAATGGAACCAAGGAACACACACACACACACACACACACACTGAATTCCTTACTGAAAGGAGCAAGCAGATTCTTCACTGGTTCCTTGCCACACCGTGTTTATAGAAAATTGGGATATTTATTCCACACCGCTTTTTCCTCTGGACATAGCCAGTGCCATCTTGAGTCAGAACAGCTGGGATCACCCACCTGAGATCGGGACCACAGACATTTCCCCATGGAGATTAGTGAATGCAGCTGATCCATTGTAGAGCTCACACAAAGCCCTAGGGTTCAATCCCTGGTGCCTCATAAACTGGGTGTGGTTGAACCCACTTGCAACACCAGTAACCTCAGCTCTGCTGATCTGGATGCAAGAGGACCAGAAGTCTCAGGTCATCTTTGGCTACAAAGCAAGTCTGAGGCCATTCTGGACTACAAGAGACCCTGTCTCAAAAATCTTTATACCATGAATTGAAGGGGGAGGTTCAGGAGGCTTATAACACAATCAAAAGATCCCCTTCTCAAGGTTACACAAAAAAAATTTAAAAGGTGGAGGAGGTCGGGCTGAGGGGGTTGGGCTGAAGGGGTTGGGCTGAGGGGGTCGGCTGAGGACAGATGTAGAGCACTGTTCGAGGACTTCCCTAGGATTCACTAGCCTTGGGTTTGATCCCCAGCACTGCTAAAGAAACAAAATTTACAGTTGACTGAGGGTGATGCCTTTGGCAGAACCCCATAATATGACTGCCTTCAGGTCACAATGTTCCTGTAAACAACCTCCCAATTATTGGTTGCCAGAACTGGACTGGAGTTAGACTCCTTCCTTTAGCCTGTCTGTCAGTGCTCTGTGTGCCTGGGATGAAGTAATGATTCTCCACATCTCAGTGCAACAGCATGGCCTGTCAACACCCAGACCTTTGCTTTTTCCTAGTTCTCCATGTTCACCTCCCATCACAGAGCACAGCATACTGTTGGTACACACCTATGTGAGCATATTTGGCTATGAGGAGGGATGGGCAGAGACATCCATCCGTCTGCATTCTCATTTAAGAGTTCACAGAGACGTCATGGAGGCAGTTAACAGAGCCAGCACTTTTAACCCCTGAGAAGGCTCATGTCTCATTACAGCATCCTATAAAGGCTGTTATCCACTTACACGGTAAGAACACATTATTCAAAGGAGCCTGCTCTTAGCATGCAGTAGGGGATTCCTTCCAATAGATTCCCTCCTTCCACACTCACAGCAATCTTCAAAAGCAAATGCTCAAGTGATGTAGTTTTAGAGACAAGGAACCTGGAAAAAAAACAGAGAGATTCCATATTTCACACCCACACACACACACCCACACACACACACATACACACTGGGCGGGGTTAGTGAAAGATAGAAAAAGAAATGAGGGAGAGAGAGGAAGGGGCATTTTGTACTTGACTAGGAATCTAAGCTGTGGCGATCACTGGGAGCCTCAGAGACTTCCTAGAACAGGCTGAGACTGGAGAGGTGTCCCTCCCCTAGTCCATTTCCAAGAAGGTAGACCACAACTACTGCCTGGTCACAATCTCCATTTTGAATCACTCGTGCCAGCCAGTTTGGACTGTGTGTTTAAACAGGATTTCCTTTCTTCCTTTCCATTTTTTTCAAATCGGAAGGGAGCTTTAAACACTTTGAACATGGCCTCTGGGACCAGCTCACAGCATGGTCCGCACACCCTTCTTTTGAGGCAGGAGGCCCTGCAGCCACATTGCCAGCTCTGTTTTCAATTACAAAAGCTTGTTTGAACATGGGCTGTCACAGAGGCTGTTCAAACAGGCTTTTGTAATTGAAAAGGAGGAAAAAACAAAAGATTTCTAACCTTCTAAAGCCAGGGTGGGAAGAAGCTGGGTTGAGGACCATAGAAACAAAATGGCGCCTATGACAAGAGGATTGAGGACAGCCAAGAAGGTACCTGGGGAAAGACAGCCAAAGAAGGCAGCTAGAACCTCAGCCAACATCCATCTGGAGTAAAAGCCATGGGTCCTAGGTGTAACTCTTCATCTTAGTGCACAAAAATCTGGGCACTCCAATGGGTGCTTCTGAACTCAGATCCATGCCAGTAATAATCTGGCTATTCAATTTTTGTATTGTTTCGTTTTTTGAGACACTTTTATGTCATTTTCCACAAACACTGCCTTCCCAACAAGGGTGTACAAGATGTGTCCTTATATCTTTACCAACACTTCTTTAGATTTTATCTATCTATCTATCTATCTATCTATCTATCTACTTACCTACCCACATATTTGTTTGTGTGTACAAGTAATGGCACAAATGGAAGTCAGAGGACAACGTGCAAGAATCAGTAATCTTTTATCATCTGGATTCTGATATTTGAACTCAGTGGCCACCACCACTGAACCATCATGGCGGACCCTCTATCTTTTCAACAACATCTTGTGCAACACTTCTAGGCCACCATTCTCTATTTCTTTCAGCATTCTGGGAAGCTAAGATGGAGGACTCCAGACCTTAGCATCCAACAACAGTTAGAGATGACTAGCTATCAGTGCCTGAAACCAGTAAGTCACCTTAAACTCAGTTTGCTCACAAAGTTAATGGTAATCTTCCAGCAAAACTGTTTGTTACTACACATCTTTAATCCCTGATAGTTTATCTCCCTTTTCAACAAACACAGAGAGTGATGGGCAGTAAAGATTGTCAACCAGACAGCATCTAGAATCACCAAAGGAGTAAAGCCTCTGGCCATATCTGTCAGGAAGTTTCTAGAATGGGTTGACTGAGACAGGAGATCCACTTAGAATATGTGAAGTGCTGCTTGGTGAGCTGTGGTCCTAGAATGTACATAACAGGGGAGGGCAGGCTGAGCACCAGAATTCATCTCTCCTCATTTCCTGACTGAGGATAGCATGTGACCATCTGCTACGTGCCACCATGATGGACTGGAACCTGAGCTGTGGGCTGAAGTCAACCCTTCCTTTCTTGGGTATTTCTGTCAGATATTTGGTCACACTGATAAGGAAAGCACAAACTATGTGGGGCAAGTCTTTCACTAGGAACTCTTAGCGACCCACTTTGAATTCAGTATTGTTTCTATTTCTGCCCTGTGTTAAGGAAAACCACCACAGTTCCCAGCTCCAACGTTCATTAGAACTGAAAGCCACTGCAGACATGAAATGAGCAACAGAGCATGCAGTATGGTAAAAGTCACACTGGTGTATGGATACAACCAAGCAAAGCACAAGATCTTGGGAAGGTGTCCTGGGGACTCTGGATTGATAGCACAGTTGTGGAGTGTGGGTTGTTGCTCAGAGTTTTTCACCCCAACTCGAGTACTGCCAGCTCTCCTACCCTGTCCAAACTTCCCTCTGTAAGAGGAAGCAGACTCACCATAGAGTCTGCTCTGGGATTTACACAAGGAGCAATCAGTGATGGCTGGCAAACTCTGGTCATCATCAACAGAAGGCTACCATACAGTCAATGCCTATGATCTCAGCTCTTCAGGAAGCTGAGGCAGGGAGATCATTCATTTGACAGCAGGTTGGGCTACTGGATGAATCCAAGACCAGCCTAGGCAACTTAGCATGACCCTGTTTTTTAAATGGAAAGTAAACTAGGGACTATGGTGTTGCTCAGTGATAATACACTTGCCTAACCTACAGGAGACTGGTACTGCCCAAGAGCTTTGTGTGCCTCAAGCTTAGATAGTGTATGGATGTCCTGACTCAATGGTTAAAGTGTTTGCCATACAAGTGTGAGGAATGGTGTTTGGTGCCAATTAAGGGATGACACCTGGAGTTGTTCTCTGACCTTGACAAGTTCACCCCGGCACAGGCTTGCTTGGTCTCTCCCACTCATACACCCATACCACACAAAAAGAAGATATTAAGCCTAATGAGTAGGGCCTGTTGGTACAGACCTATGCTCTGAGCTTCTCAGGCAGTTGATACAGGAAAGACTTTATTCTAGGGCTATTTCTGGGCTACTAAATGACTTCTGACTTCAAGGCCATCCTGGAAAACTCAGAATAATTTAAAAGACTGTCTTTCAAGATTAATAGTAAAGATGGACTGGGGCTATAGTTTCATTGTGGAGCTCTTGCCTGGTATAGAGAAAGGCCTGGATTCTATCCCCAGAACCACAGGCCAGTAATTTACCAGTCACCCTATGAAACAAACAGCCCTTGGAACCTTATAGACCACAGATAGCTGAAGAGTAGATTTGTTACCTGTAGGTCCAGGCCTTGCAAATAAGGTAGAGACTGGGGTGGATCCAAATCAGCTCAAATCTTACAACACACGATTGGGTTACAGATATAGCAGAATCTGAATCTGTGTTTAATAATTTTGTGGTAGGATAATTGTTCTCCTTTCCTCTACTCCAAAATTCAAAAACACGCCCCTTCGCATCAATGTGATAATCTCAAAATCCAGGACACATTTCCAGAGATACCCTAGGGAGACAGTACCTGGTTCTAACAAAGAAATACCAGCCATCTTTGTCCCCTTCCCTACCCCTCATGGTACTCACCAAGAACGTTTAGAACTAAGATGTCCATATAGAGGTACAGTATTCATGAGTGGACTCAGAAAAACCTAGGTTCTTCTCAGGTGTCACATGGTTAATTCTTAATTATACACAAATATCATTTCAAAGAGCATAAGACTTGAGTAGGATGCTGTCTATTCAAACTCTTCCCTCTAGCTTTGGAAAGATTGTCTTAGCTTGAATCCTGGTAGCTGTGATAAAATACCCTGAACCAAAAGCGCTTACAGAAGGGAAGATGGATTGGTCATACAACTCCAGGTTCCAGTCCATCACTGTGAGGAAGTCAAGGCCATGGCAGGGACTTGAAGCAGCTGATTGCATCCCATCCACAGTCAAGAGCAGAGAGGACTGGACTGATACATGCTTACTGGCTTTCTTCACTCTTACATAGTTCCAGGTGCCCTGCCTAGGCAATGTCGCCACTCACAGTGGGAAAGGATACCCACTTCAATTAGTATATTCAATATACTCCTAAAGACATCTTCACAGAGGAGCCTAATCTAGACAATCCCTCACTGAGACTTCCCTCCTAGGTGATTCTAGATTGTGTCAAGATGAGAATTGAAATAAATCATCACTTGCATAATAGTAGACTTTTGTCCCCCAATCTTGCATGCAGCCTCTGAAGTTCCACCTTATCCTAAGATCACAAGGATCCAGTATCCCTACCTGACCCTGTTGTCCGGGCATCACAGCTGGAGAAGGCCAAAGATGTCACTGTGCATTGTTACAGAGTAACATCAGCAAGAAGAGCTGAGAAGGCAGACCCTGAGTGTCCACCTGTAGTGTAGCAGTGAACTTTGCCTAAGGAGGTGATCCAAGAGGAGACAAGGTAGCCACTTCAGGCTTGAAGCTGGTGGTGACGCAGGACAAGAAGGGAGAAAATGAGGTCTTTTCTCTCCTCACCATGACGGCCACAGCCAACAATAACCTATAACCAGACAAGTTAATTGAGTCATCTGGCTCTAGAGCCTCCAGAACAAAGACTCAAAGACATAGGAGAAAATGTCTGCTTTATGTTTAGTCATTTCCAGAGAAATGTGAGTGATCTGGGATGGTGGGAGAGATCTGAAGCAGGAACCGGGAGCCTTCCAGAGCTTTCTTGGCCTCTTGATGCAAGTGTTGCTTTTTCTAGGCTACAAAGTAGAACACCTCTACCATGTGGGTCTTGTCCCCACATACCAAACAAAGATAGGCCCTGTAATTTGTTTATAACCAGGTCCAAGACAAGAAAATGGGGGAAATGAGTATCTGTGGCTTTTTTTTAAATTGTGGCTTTTCTTTACTTTATTTATTTACTTGATTTTTTTACTTTAGTTATGTGTGTATGTGCACTTGAGTGAGGGTATGTGCTCCTCTGTGCAAGTACCCCCTAAAGCTGGACAAGGGTGTCAGATCCCCTGTAGCTACAGTTACAAGTGGTTGTGAGCCACCCAGTGTGGTGCAAGGAGCTGAATTCAGGTCCTATGCAAGAACTGCATATGCTCTTCACTTCAGAGCCTTGTCTCCGGCCCTTAGATGAAAAACATGCGGCTCCAGGGTCCCCAGTGCATTCAGAAGGTTGCCTGGCTACCACTTCTGTGTGCTTGTCAAGTAGGCACCTCACCTCAAAAGAAAACCCCACACCCATTAACAATGGCTCCATCCACACTTTCTCCAACTCCTGGCAACCACTTGTCTGCTTTCAGCCTTTGCCCTTTTCTGTTCTGGACATTTTACACAAACGGAATCCTCCTGCATGTGACCTTCGCGTCCGACTTTTCTCCTGGCAACCTATTTTCAAGGTTCATCCCCATTATTGCTCCTGGAACAGGCCCCATTCCTTTGTAAGGTTGAAGAAAGCCTAGCTGTAGGACAGAGCCTGTTTTTGTTTAGCCATTCACACACTGATGGGCATTTAGGCTGCTTCCACATATTGGCTTTTGTGAATGGCGCTGTTAGTGCTGTGTTGGGGTAGTAGGAAGCGTGGAGGAAACCTAAGCTCTATGGCACAGGGCCCTGAGGACCTGTGACTTTGAGAGGTGACTATTAGCTTTAGTGGAACCAGTGGAGATCAGAAATCAAGATGGCCCTGCACTCTAACTGAGCAAGCCAGTCAGTGTATGAGAAAAAGCAGGTCCCTCACACTGGCTTAGGGGTTTCCATCAGGGTTCTGCCTAGAAGGGGTTCCTCTCTGCACCAGACTCTTTGGCTGAGCAGACAGCTCCTCTGGCATTCCTGTGGTTCACAGCATCAAAGCAGCTCCAGGGGAGCTAAGTAGGTGATAAAGATAAAGATAAAGACTACCCCACCTGGGGATCCATCCCATATACAGCCACTAAACCAGGAAGTTCTTATGGATGCTGGGAAGTGCTTGCTGATGGAAGCATGATAACCTGTCTCCAGAGAGGCTTAGGCAGAGCCTGACAAATACAGAGTCGGATGCTCACAGCCATCCATTGGACTGAGTGTAGGGTCCCGGATGGAGGAGTTGGAGAAGGGACTGAAAGAGCTGAGGGGGTTTGTAGCCCCATGGAGGGAGCTCCGGGAGACTGGACCACCAAAGAATACACATGGAGGGACTCATGGTGCTGGCCACATATGTGGCAGAGGAGGGCCTTGTTGGCCATCAGGGGGAGCAGAGGGCCTCGGGCCTGAGGGTGTTAGATGTGTAGAGGAATGCTAGGGAGGGAAGAGGGGAGTGGGTGGGGGTTGTGGGGGGGAGCACCCTCATAGAGGCAGGGGGAGGGGGAATGGAATAGGGGATTTCCAAAGGGAAAAACATTTGAAATGTGTATAAAGTAAATATCCAAAATTAAAAAAAATAAAATAAAAAGAAAGAAAGAAAGAAAGATGAAAACATAATTACAGGACCAGAGTGGTTCCTGGAATGGCTGGAAGGGTCTCTAGGCATCATTTAAGAGAGACAGCAGAAGATTTGGTGGCTAAGCATGGCCTGACATTTGCATCTCTCATCTGCCCTTGGTGTGCCTTTGCTGAGATGTTGTGACCCCTGAATACCACACCCCTGCTTGTGCAGAGACTGGCTCTTCTTATTCACCAGTCCCAGGCTTCCTCCCCTCCCACTGAGGACCTGGCTCAGACTCCTCACACCACAGTCTAAGCAACATGCAGCCACCGTCCTCCTCCTCCTCCTCTTTATGTCCATTTAGAACTGATTAATTTTCTTATTTAAATTGTAAATGTCCCTTCCCTGGAAGGCTTGCCTAAACTGCCCCATTACTGCTCTATTAGCAGCCGCTTTCTCCCCTCTCCTTACAGATTTTCTGGTGTCCAAGCCATCACTTGGTGGTTAGTGAAATTGCAGGCTGTTCCAGTGGGTGACCCTGGAGGGCCATGTGGGAGCTGGCAGGAAGTCCTTTGAACAGAGGTGGAAGGGACTGAGGGCACTGAGCTGTCCCTGTCCCTGCTCAAGCTGCCAGAACTGAAGAGGTGGAAAGAGCCAGCCTCTACCACCCAGCTCGGAACACATCCAGTGCAAATGCTGTTGTCTGCCAAGTCCAGCCGTTGCAATCTTTCAAAGACTTGAGCATTTTACAATTCCTCCTATGGCCAGGCTTCCATGTAGAATAGAGAAAGGAGAGCCATTCGCCCCTGAATTCCAAATCTACTTTAAGTAATTAAACCCATTTATTTCCATCTGAATACACGATGGGGTTGGAGGAGTTTACAGAAGTCTGGTGAGGAGACTGTCTGGATAAACAAACACTGTGGGCTGGGGTGCCTCCTAGCAGGGGTGGAGGCTGTCAATGCCCTAAACCAGCAATAGATTTCTGCCAGAATGGTCTGGAAGCTCCACACCATAGGGACCTCTCTCCCGAGTCCTGTGTCCATCAAGAAAGGGGAAGTTGAGAGGCAGATCCAGAGGCTGTAGAGTGAGGGAACGAGGGAAGGACTACTAATGAGAATGGCGCTTTCGAGGGGGTTGTAAAAAATATTTCAAAATTGAATCAAATCGACAGTTGCATGCTGAGATTGCCCTACATAACACCAAATCACATACTTTAAAACTGAATTGGGGTTGGGGCTTTAGCTCTACTGTCCTTGCTTAGTATGCACAAAACCCATACTGAATAAACACAGCGTGCTGACACATGCCCAGAATCCCAGGACTTAGGAGGTAGAGGCAGAAGGAGAAAGAGTTAAAGGTCGTTTTTAGCAACGCATGAGTTCAAGGTCAGCCTTGGATATAGGAGACCGTAGGCAAATCAATTATTTAGTTAAATGATGACTTAAATGGGGAAATTCATATCATTTTGAATCCCCCTTCAATTAACAATGACAACAAAAAGGCTACTATCTTCACCTTTTGGTGCTGATGGAATTCTTATATAATTTTTGCCTATGTAATTTATTGTTCAGCCAGGGACATCATAGAATGGTATCCCTAATTAAGTGAGAGGAATTGTTACAAGGGGTGTGGGGTTAGCCCAACCTTCAGTAAAATGTCAACCATTCTCTAGAATAGAGAGGAATGCCTCGGCCTCTCTTAGGCATCTGTGTGACACCAGTGTGACATCAGGCACTGCTTGAAGTCACCTTCATGCACAGATCTTGAAGAATGAGGTGGCCTTTGTCTCTAGGTCTCACAGGGTGAGCACACAATAACCACTGAGCCAGGTTCCTGTGGTTCTTCTGATGACTGTGTATCCTGCTTGGAAGGCTCTCCTTCCTTCAGCACAGGAGAAGTATCTTTCCTAGGAACCGTACCTCATTTCTGAGAGGATTGAAGGATGCCTGGGCATTGAACCTGTCCCTGAACATAGGACCAACTGTGGTTTCAAACTAATACATGTCTTCAAGCTCATGTTGTGGCTGTGTGGTGCTGTGTAGAGGATCCTTTGTGTAGAGAGACCATGGGACCTTTTGAAGGTAGGACCTTGCTGGAGGCTCTAAGACACTGGTTCCTGTTCAGTTTATGCTTCCTGCCTGCTGGCCCCACTGTGCCTCTACCAGATCTTTCCTCTACAACTGGCTGAGCTGATCCACCATAGCTTGCAGGGAACCCTTTGCAACACTGAGGCAAACTAAACTTTCTTCCCTTGAGTAGTCTGTGCCAGGTACCGTGGTCACAGATCCACAAAGGTAACTGATACAGACACATCCCCCTTGACCATGATCAATGAAGGTCTCAGAGGGCCGTTACTGGGGTTTGAGGTTTTAACCCTACGTATCTCTGGGATATTTCAATGAATGAATAAATTAGTCCTGGTGGGCTGGTCCATTAATTTGACCCATTTTGACCAACTGCTTCTTCTCTCCCAGGCACTGGTGATAATGAGCTATGGTAGAAAGGTCTCTAGCACTGAACTGCACACTGTAAGACAGAGACTTGGGGTGACAGGATCCAGGCAGACATCCCTAAAAGATGACTGAACTCAAAATCTGACATAGCGCCAAGGAGAATAGTCTCAGAGTAGGAAGAGTGTGTCAGGGATAGAGCAGACTATTTGAGGAGGAGGAGAATTCTACTTGGAAACTGAAGGAAGGCAGTGTGGATGGGAGAGAAAAGGAGGAGGGAGAAGGAAGGAGGAACAGGAGATGGGAGCACTCCAGAGCTAGGTTACACTAGGGAAGGAACCACCCCAATCTGGTCTGCTATTGGTAAAGGGCATCCTACTATAGGATGAAGATAAGTTAGAAAACCAATGTGAGGGTCCAAAGGAGGAGGGGCCCTGGAGAGGCTGTGTTCACCCAGCAGATGCTGATGAGGACCAGGCTGGACTCATGCAAATTCCTGACTCCCAGAAGACAAGATTCCTGTGTGTATGCCTAATGTACAGCAAAGGCTGTGTAGGACTTCCTCTTAGTCCATTTCCTTCCTTCCCACAAAACCTGAGTCCCATAGGAAGACTTTTTGATGGGGACCATTATCTGGTCCTAGGCAGACAGATAATTTTGAGAACGTGATTTAGTATCTCAAAGTGTGTGTGTGTTAAAAGTTCCAGATCTCAGAAGCTGTTGGGAAGACCAAGTATGATTGTACCAACAATATGTGGTGAAGAGCCGTAGTACCCTCTTGCTGAAGATAAAGCCTTGAAAACTTCCAACTCCACTGTTACTGGTGTTGGCATGATTCCCTAACAGTGGAGGCCTTCCAGCAGCTCCACTTTTAAGGTGTGTGCTGCAAGCACAAGACTCTAGATTGGAACCCAGCCTGGCCCCCCGCAGACACTTGGTAAGCCCTTGTCTGATGTTGATGAACAGGTGGACATCCTGGAAATAAACTCCTAATTGTAAAGCAGGGCAATGTGGGGGTTCTGCTGCCCTGTTTGCCTTGGCTCATCCTCACCACCCGTTCCCTGTGAGCATGGCTAGATCCAAAAGAAGTCCTTCGGCTCACCCTTCAATCTCAGCTAAATGGCACCCTGAGACAGACTCGGCCGCTGTACATGAAACATTCCTTTCTCCATCAACGACAATCATATCCCTGTTTCTTCCCTGGCTCAGTCACTGTTGTCTCCCAGCCTCACAGCTCAGCCCTGGAGTTCTGCCTTGGGGAAGTTAAGCTAATAAACCCACAGTGTGGAGGCTGAGATAAGAGGCTTAGCACTGTCGGGGTGCTGGACCTGCACCTCCCTCACCTGACAACCACTTGTGGGATTTTGAGGGGGGAAAAAGAGAATCATTTCTCCCCTCTGTGACAGCCTTCTCAGAAATGAGTTCTAGGACCAGAATGCCCCAGGGACCAAGGCTTCCTAATTACAGTGGGAGCTCTGAAAGCCAAGCATCCAGACCACCACCGAAACTGATGGCTTGGGAGCTGGCCTCATCTAGTCAGAAGCAGCAAGTCTCTGCTGGACTTGTTCTGAGAAAGGAGATGAGGATGGGGAGAAAGCAAAGTGGTGAAGGAGGCATAGAGGGAGAGAGAGAGATGGGGGGCAGAAGAGGCACAACGGGAGAGGGTGAGAGACAGAAGAAAAGAGAGGGGGAGGGGGAAAGAAGGAGAGGGACAAAGCAGAGGATGAAAGGCAAAGAGAACGTGAGGAAAGAGGAAGGGATATAGAAGAGAAAGAGTGGGAGGTGGAGAGAGTGGTGAGAGAGGGGGAAGGATGGAGGAGGGAAACGGAAGGAGAGTGAGGAGGAGAGCAAAGAAACAGAGAAAGTAGAGGAAGAAGACAAAAACCCAGAAAGACAGAAGAGGAGAGAGATAGAAAGAGGGAGGGAAACTGAGAGCATGGAGGGAAAGAAAGGGGGAGAAAGAGAGAGTAGAAAAAGAGAGGGGACCAAAGATGGGCAAGAAAGATGGAGAACAAGCATGAATGTGCCCTGGAAACAAACTTAAAGAAAAGCCAGCTCCTCCTGGAGCAGGGACAAAGGACATCGAGGGTGGGGTTGGCCCTGTGACCTACTCTGCACACAGGAGCTAGTCTTTACATCTGCGCAGATTCCTACAGCACTGGGAAGTTAGTTCCAACACCGCTTGGACTTCCAGGTGTGCTCTCCATTTCAAGCTATTTGGTGTCCTTTATTTGCACCGGAAGTGAAGTTTAAAATCCCACCAGGGTCTATTGGGCACTTCACAGCTTCACATCTAGCAGGGAGCAGGCACTAGTAGCTCCCTGGAAGACTAGAGAGGCCAATGAGAGGCTGTGCTGAGGCTGCTGTGTGCCGTTCACAGGGCAGCGCATTGAAACACTCCAGAGTGCATCGTTGCCAATGCTGACATCATGGGCTTTAATGTAATGACAACTTGTTTGGCTCAGGCTGGTCATATATCACATTGTCTCCTTAAAACCCTGATTTCCCTGGTAGTACTTTAGATTCTTTTATAATGCATACCACACACTGAGTTATACTTATTTGATTTCTTGTGGCCAGTCTTCCTCCCCATGTAGGCACCACGCCTGTAGAAACCTTGACAGCCCTATCCGACTGTCTTCTTAGAGTCAATGGGTAAGCACACAATGTGTTGCTTGTGGCATACATGCCACAAATGATGTGAACAGGCATCATTTAAGACGAAAGTGAGAGCTGAGAGGATGGCTCAGGGGGTTGAGGGCCTTCTTCGCATGCAAAAGGAACTGGGTTCAGATCCCCAGCACCCAAGTAAATATCAGGAGTGGTGGAGCACATTGTTAACCTTGGCAGAGTCCGACAACTCACTGGAACTCACTGGAACTTACTGGAACTCTCTGGCAGTCATCCTAGCTGCAATAATGATATATCAGTTCAGTGAGGGACCCTACACTGAAAAACGAGGTGGAGGTGGCTAGGAGAACATTCTTTGTTGGATTTTTAACCCATAATTTTTCCTTTAACTAATTTATTAACCCGTGTATTACAGCCTAACTCTCCCTCCATCTTCCCCCCACCTCCTCCATTCCCCCACCTCCTCTTTCCCTGTCCATTCCTCCTCCATTTCCCTTCAGAAGAGGGCAGGCCTCCCAGGGACATCAACTAAACTCGGCATATCAAGTTGTAATAAGATTAGTCACCTCCCCTCCTACTGCGGCTGGACAAGGCAACCCAGTAGGAAGACAAGGGTCCCAAAAGTAATCAAAGGCATCAAAACCAGCCTCTTTTCCCTCTGTTAAGAGTCCCACAAACACACCAAGCTACACAACTATAGTATATATACAGAGGCCTAGGTTAGACCCATGTGAGCCCCTGCGAATTCAGCTTAGTTGATCCTGTGGGTTTTCTTGTGGTGTCTTTGACCCAGCCCCTGGCTCCTACAATCCTTTCTCCCCCTCTTGAGCAGGATTCCCCAAACTCTGCCCAATGTTCAGCTGTGGGTCTCTGCATCTGCTTCTATCAGTTACTCAATGATGTCTCTCAGATGACAACTTGGCTAGGCACCAACTCACTTATAAGTGGATATTAACTGCAAAATAAAGGTTAATCACGCTGCAATTCACAGACCCAGATAGGCTAAGTAACAAGGATGACTCAAGAGGGAATGTATGTATCTCCTTGGGAAGAGGAAATAAAATAGATTTTGTAGGTGGACTGGGGATGGGTGAGACAGGAACAGGAGAAATCAGGTGGGCAGAAAATTCTTGTTGTCAACCTCTGATCTCCACATAGGTGAGGGCACCTGTACACGTGGATGTCGTGCATATAGACCAAAATACAAATAAGACCAAGTGTTAGATGGTATTTCAGTCTCTGCCATTCAGTAGCCATTTCCAGAAACTTAAAATACCAATGAAGCAACAAATAATTCCATCATCTAGACCGTCCCTAAACCACGGAGAAACAGACAAAGGAAGCAGGAAAGACATAGGCAACTTCATGAGCACCCTGCCTTCAGCATTTGGAATGTTTTAGAAGATTTTAAAAAGCCATCTGCAATGGAGATCCATAGAGAGATCAAAGAGAACAGACAGGAAAGGGTGTCTTGGTGGACAGAGGTTCTCCTCTGCCTTCCCTCCCAGGGATCACCCCATGAGCAAAGAAATACAAAGGAATATGAAGGCATGTCATTTGCATCAGGTTATTAAAAGACTGTAGCTTTCAACTTGGACACTCTGTGATCTCTCTCCCTCTCCCTCTACCTTTTCCTCCCTCTCTCTCTCTCTCTCCTCCCTCCCTCCTCTCTGTGTGTGTGTATGTGTGTGTGTGTGTGTGTGTGTGTGTGTGCCTGCGCCCAAGAGCGCGTGCCATATTGTGAGGATATTCACACCTTCTCTACAGAGCTCCTCGTGACATACTGAGGCTGGCCATGAAGTGGTTGAAAGAGTTTAGAAGCATTCCTGCCAACAGTGATGGGCTGAGCCTGGAGGTATATTCTAGAGTTATATCTAAGCTCTCAGATGATGGCTGCATGGGAGATAGGGGCACCAGCTAACCCACCGTTTGATTCTAGCAAGAAAATAAATACTTGTATTTTGTTTTCATTATTTTAAAAATCTTCTCCCTCTCTCCCCCTCTGTCTCTGTCTCTATATCTCTGTGTCTCTGTGTCTGTGTGTCTGTGTCTCTGTCTCTCTGTCTCTCTCTCTCTCCCTCTCTCTGTGCATGTGTGCATATGTGTGTGTGTGTGTGTGTGTGTGTGTGTGTGTGTGTGTGTGTGTGAGACTAGGTATGGGTATGCATGGGTAAATCAGTGAACAAATTGACAGAGTCTTCTTTCTCCTTCCACCAAGTAGGTTCCATGGATGTCTGGCATATGCCTTTACCCACTGAGCCGTCTTGCTGGCCCTATTTGTTCTAGCATCATTTGTTACACAGCAGTACGTGACTTGCGATTGTTGTACACCACATTGCAGGAATGGATGCCTGACCCAGAATGAGAAAATAGCTTATATTTTTCTCAGCCTATTTCGGGGTTTTGCTCTTGGCTGTTATCACTGAGCAGACTGTTTGGAAATCTCCATATGACATCATTAAACTTGAGCCTTTCATATCTCCATCTCTAAATCAGAGATCTGTTGGAACGTGGTGTTGATCCTTGCAAGCTGTGTGAGGCTAGTCAGTTAACTCTCCTGAGCTTTGCTCCTTCAAAGGCAGAATGAAGAGGATCATGGCACTTACCTCTTCCCTTCATGGTGGGTGTTAGCATTCTCTCTAAGCTCCACCCCACAGTTACCTGGCAACAGCCAGGTATGCTCCTCCCCACAGTTACCTGGCAATAGTCAGGTAGGCCTGGCCCACTGTAAAGGGGCTGCTTGCCCCCTCCTTCCTCTCTTGGTCTCTTCCCTTCTTGCTCCCAGTCTGTCCCCTGGCCCCTTCCCCCCTCCCTTCCCCATTCCCTTCCCCCCTCTCTCCATGTGCTCATAACAGACCTCTATTCTTCTCCTCTACTTCTCTCTCTCTGCTTTTCTCTGCCTCTTGACTCCTCTTCCCATGCCCTGAATAAACTCTATTCTATACTGTACAGACATGTGGCTGCTCCCTCAGGGGAAGAGATGTCTTGGCTTAGGCCTGCTGAGACATCCCCTTACCCCACACCTCACTACACCCCCATAGAACATAACCCCCCTTAACACCAGTGTGTGTTTAGGATGCCAAGTCCTCAGCATGGTGTGTGGCACATGTGTGGCACATGCTAAGGTCCAATGCCAGGTCAGACACTATTTTTATCCTTTATTGGAATATTAGCAAAGATCAAGGGCAGAACCCTTCAAGTTGCGTCTAATTATCACTGGATCCATAATATTGCTCTTCTCAAACAAAAACCTCATACCACACCTTTGTGGTATCTCTAACCTCACCACACTTGACAGCCATGGCATGTAGAAAAAGATACACAAGGGCTGGGGACATGACTTGGGGAATAAAATCCCTGATCATGAAGCCTTATAACCTGAGGAACCATGAGGTGAAAGACGAGAACTAACTCCCTCAAGTTATCGTCTGACCTCCATATGCATCACACACACACACACACACACAAGCATACATGCACACAAACACATGCACTCACACCACACACATGTACACAAGCACGCGCACACGCGCGCGCACACACACATGAATGAATGTGCACATAAAATAAACCAAATGGAATAATATCTTTACAAAACCAAAGAATTAAATAAACATCATTCTCTGTGACATAAATAAGATGGTGTCTTGCCTCCGTGAGTGGGAACTTATTAAATAAGGCCACTCTCATGGAACTCTTACTGTACTTCCACAAGCTTCTTTCTATGAAAAGAAAGAGAAACAACATCACACTGAAAACTGATGTGGCTTCGAAATGTCAAGGAGCTGGTCTGAGGTGGCATATTCTCTAGGGCTGGTGTCAGACCTTGGCCTTGGCTCTTCTGACACCAGTAGGGTAACTGCTATCAGTCCTTAATGGAGTTGGCCAACCTGCCACGTTAGATGTCCAGTGTTCCTTCTGATTTTGGGTCCCAAGGCCAGAACTGGACAATCTGTTGTCACATCCCCCACGGACCCTTTGTACTTCCTTTCCTCGTTAGAACTTCACTTTCCTTGCCAAGCCAGCTCACCTAATCTCATGTCAACTCTGCCACCTCTAATTATTTCAGTGTAATTATTTTTCCTTAACAATGAAGATAAAACTAATCATAACATCTTTTTGTAAGCCTCCAAGAGCCATGCTTAAATTACCTCACTGATTTGAAAACCCCAGCAAGCAAATAGGAAATAATTATGCTTTCATCTGGGTCGAGACTGACATCTTGCCAGATACCCACTAAAGTCTACAGAAACCATTGGTCACAAGTAGATGGATGACTTTGCCTGAAAGTTCCCCAGTGCACCATGGATCATTTTTCTGCACATTTGTGACATGGGGGTTTGAGGTCAGTTGGAAGGGGCTTGGGGGATCAGGGATGTGGCCAAGCCACACAGTTCCTAGGGAGGTCACTAGTGGATGGTAAAGGAGAAGCTGGTTTTGGCCAGATGCTTCTTGGAGGCTGTGTGCATTGGTGGGATACAGAGAAAACCATTATCTTCTTAGTTGCTTATTTTGTTGCTCTGATAAAATACCTGACAATAGGCTGCATAAGGGAGAAGAGTTCATTCTGACTCCTGGTATATGGGATAGACTCCATTGTGGGTGGAGAGGGATGGCATCAGGAGCATGAGGCAGCTGGTCACTCTGCATCCACAGTCTGGAAGCCAAGAGAGAAGACTGCTAATGCTCAACTGGCTTCTCCCTTCTAATGTTTGTTTAAGTCTGGGACCTCAGTCCATGGGATGATGCGGCCTACATTCAAGGTAGGTCTTGTCACCTCAGCTAAGCCTCTATGGAAACATCTTCCCAGATATGCCCAGAGGTGTGTCTCCTAGATGATTCCAAGTCCAGGAAAAAGTAGAAATGAACTCTCACCACTATGGCTGCTTTTGTGCACTCACTATATGCTAAGCAGTGTTCCAGGAAATAAACACACTTTCTCTCATTAAGTTACCACATCAGCCGTCTTCAGCATGACCCTCACCTAGTTAGATGAAAACACTGAAGCTGAGTATATGTTATACTAAATTTATGGTGTGATATAAGCAAACTGTCGTCTCTGCCTCTCACCCAGAAGTCCTCAACGGAATCCAGTGACTGGGATATCAAAGGCTCTCATGCTCCAGCTAGCATCTTTGCTCTGAATCCTTCCTCCTGGAGAGGAACTAAAAATGTGCTCAGCATTTCACTAAGGGGCAAGAGAGTGAGAGTTGGGGACAGTGGCCCAGGGAGGCAGTATTTATTTCAGCATCCGGAGGTCTCTAACTATAGGACTCTAGTGCAGCACAAGACAACATAAACCTCCTTGCTTGCAGCAGCCAATCCATGATTTACCAGTAACAATCCACTTCCTCTGTGATTGCTGGATGCCGTGCAGAGGGAATTCTTCCAGGGATGAGAACAGACATCAGAGTATAAATGGAAGCTCCGGAGGATAGGGTGATCTGTGAGATGGGCTAAGAAGAACCGTCTGCAGGTGTGTCCTCTTTCTGCCAACATCCCTAGCTCTCACACAGATGATTGATGGCAGCTTTGTTCTCTCAAAACAGGTGCTAAGGCAGAGACCCAACTTCAAGGACTGAAGCCTGGAGATGGCTGTGGGTCAGGAAAGGGAGCAGGGACATGATTTGCATGAAGAGCAGATGACCACCAAAGGAGCTTAACTATAACTTGACCCACTGGGGCACACTGGCAGCCATTGTCAGGATGGCCTTCTGCACAGTGAAGGGACCTGGATGTCATTCTTCTCAGAATCTCCAGGACTTCACAAGTTCTCACTTGTAGCCCTCACTGCACATGGGCAATGAAGAGCACCCCTCAAAGCCCACAGGAGATATTCTCAGGCAAAAGGAGAGATTCTAATGTCTTGAAGCTGAGGTGATGAGCACTCCAATGGTAAATACAGGGGCAGGACACCAATGGAGAGACAAATCCTTTTGTTCTACGCAAGTAAATATTCTGGTCAAGTCCCTTCCTTTCAGTGGCCAGACCCTGATCCAACCAAGTCAATTTTCTCCCTCTGACCCATCTTCCAGGTATCCTGATTCTCTCTTCCTGCCCCACCTGTACTCATGGATGCCTAGAAGAGGTGCCTACTAGCCAGGCTCAGAAGTACCTGGCAACCCTTTATGCATGGAGTAAAGAGGAGTGTTTTTTACTTGAGATGATTTTGGTACCTGGTGGCTGCTACAGTGAGCTGTGAAGGTATGTGAACAGCAATGGGACACTGCCCTTTCCTATGTGTCACTAGTTGGAAATCTGCCTGCCTAAAGTGGGGGTGACTCTACCAAGTCCACTTCCCTTTCAGTGACCCTTGCACTCCATCCTAGGTTGCTGCATAGAAAGAGCACTGTAACACCTAGAGAGTGGCCAGGGTTACCTGAAGAGGCCTGTGAAATACACAGGTGGCTGGAGATGGTGGTTCTCTGTTAGTTTATTCAGGAATGAGATTTCACCCAAACCAGGGTATTGTACTTGGAGAGTGAGCCACCTGTGCAGACACCTCCAGCAGCTGACTTGTTAGCTTGATCTCTATAGAGAGAAGCATAGTTACATAGTGGTGTTGGGGGTAATCCCCAGGGATGCCACCAACAAGCTGGAGGTGTGACATGTAAACTACACTCCAGGTACAGAAGATGACCCATTGCAAGTATGTGGAACTACTGCCGAGGATTGGGGGGCTTAGCTCCCCTGCCCCCAGACACAGCAGCATTCCTTTATTGCGTCTAACAATGGCCTTCTCTGGGGTTTATTTCTGTGTATTAAAGGGGCTGTGTTAGATAGTCAGGGATGATATAATGCAGTACGACAATCATACAATAATAGAAAGAGTGGATGCCATGCACATACAGGTATATGCCTACAGAGACCAGAGGTCAGTCTTGAATGTCATTCTTTAAGTAATGCCCAAAGTATTTTTTGAGAGACAATCTTACTAGGATCTGAAATTCACCAAGTAGATTATTAGTGTCCAGAGAGCCCTAGGAATCTGCCTGTTCCCACCTGACATACTACCATAGACCACTTTATTTTTATATAGGAGCTAGGACTTGAACTCAAACCCCCAGGATAGCACTGCAAGTGCTTTACCAACAGGACTGTCTTCCCAGATTTACACAGATGCTCATCACTCATGGTTCTGGGTGTTGAAAGTACTAAGACCAAGGCCTAGGTAGGGGTAGCTCCTTCTGAGGGCTGCACTAGAAGCCTTTTCCTGCCTCTCTGAACCTCCAGTGCTTTGGGGCCATCTCTAGAATTCAATGAAGAAGCATTTCCCTGACTCCTGTCTTGATTTCCATGTAGCCGTCTCTTCCTGTGTTAAACTATGAACAAATGCCCTCTCTACACAAGGAAAGCAGTCATATTGGGTTAGGAGCCCTTCCTGTTCTGGTATGACCTCATCCAATTGTATTTTCAATGACCCTAATTCTAAGTAAGGTTAACATCAGAGGCACTGAGGGCTAGAACTTCGATGTGAAGAAACTAAATGGATGTGATTTAACCTATAAATCACCTGTCAAGGACAACACAAATTAGATATTAGGTACCAGGTACAACACAAAGCCAGCAGGTCTTATGGGTGTCTACCACCTCTCTTCATGGCCAAAGCATTTGCCACTCACACTTGTGCCAGTATCCTTCCTGTCATTCAGCTTGTCAATCATGTCCCAGTGCAAAGTTGCTGCTGACCATCTATCAGTGTTAGAATGGATGTAGAAAAGATACCTTCTATTGTGTCAGTGGAAAGAGAGAAGCATTTTCAATGGAGAGTTCCTGAATGTTCTGGAAGAGGCCTGTGGAGAGTGTACTTATTTGCTGAAGTCACTGTGATAAAGCCCACAGACCAGTGTCCTCTACAACAGAAATTATTCTTCTCATTATAATAGAGAAGTCCAAGACCAAAGTTCAGTAGGGTGGTTTTCTCTTGAGTTCTTTCCAAGGCAGCAGATACTGTTTGCCCCTGGTACGTTCCCATGCTCCTCCTCCCCTGTGTATCCGTGCTCCATTCTCTCTGTAAATGACACCATTCAAATTGGAATGACCTTCTTTAGGGTCTTATTGTGCCTTATCATTGCCTTAAAGATTCTGTATCCAAAGAGAAGCATGTTCTGAGATGCTAAGTTTAGGACATCAGCATTAGAGTGTGGGGTGACATAATCTAGCCAAAGGAAGGCAAGCCATGCCATAGTCAACTCTATCTGACACCCAACACTCTGCTTGTCTCAATTTTTCTCTCTTGGTGGCTTTTGGAAAGAGGAGTTTCCTCATTGTTCCTCCTCTGGGGACACTGGAAAACACACACTCATCCTGAAACAAAGCTTGCTTCTCGACACCTGTCCACAAGTGAGGGAGAAGACTCTGTGGGAACCAGGCATCAGAGTTGAGGGGTGTCTTTGTATTCTGCCAGCGGGGCTTACAAGGTAAAGTGCCTTGCAGATTTCTTATTTAATAAATTCCCACAGAAAATTAGTTTTTCACAGTGGGGAGAATTTCAAGGCTTGCTGAGAGGAGCGGGCAGGATCTAATCACTGCTGAGGCTTTGTACATACACCAGGCATCACCGATCTCTGAATGATCCAATTACTCTGCAGAGGCTGGTCCGCCTTACCTGCATACTAATTGGCAGACAAGGGAACAGGAAACAGAACGATCTTTCAGGAAGCTCTAGACACACAGGGCTCCCTTGCTGACCTTCTGCCAATTATGCTCATCTCTATTCTATTAGCTCATCCTTTGCCCAAAGGTGACATATGTCTGGCTTAGAGGCGCATGTTGCCTCTACCAGCCTCCAGCAGCAAAGAAAGAGGGTATTGGCTCCAGCAAGTGCAGGCAGGGTCACTCCTGTCCCTTGAGACTCCTGAGGTCTACTTTAACTGCTGATGAGGACAGTTGTTTCGTCAGCTGGGTTCCTCTCTCCTTCCTTCCTATTCACTTACTTTCCATTTGCCCCCGTCTAAATGACAGTGGGTGTTTTGTGGACTAAGTGGAATGGAGAACTATCCAGTGAGCATTTCCAATAATTATTTCCTTTTCCACGGGTATGTGGGCATCAGGAAGACTAGGGGATGCCAGACACAGTTCCCAAAGAAGGGCAGAGTGAGGTGCAATGGGGAGGCCATGTTTAGTGGTAAGGTGGGTGGAAGACCAGCATTCCATAAATGTGGAAGGGCTGAGAGGTGTGGAGACTATCATGGTGCACCTTGATGTTAGGTATCTTCTTCCAAAATAAAGTTGAGTCTGGGGGTGGGGAAGCAGCTCTGTAAAGTGCTGAGTACCTTCATTCAGATCTGGGTTTTGATCCCATGTATCCATGCAAAGTGCCAGGTGTGGAAGCCCACAGTGCACACAAGTGACCCCAGGACTGGGGAAGCAGAGAAAGAAAGATCCCTGGTACTTTCTGGCAGCCAGTCTAGCTGCATCTACAAGCTCCAGGTTCTGTCAGAGACTTTGTCTTAAAACTGAGACAGAGAGTGACAGAGACAGAGGAAGTCATCTGACAATGATTTCTGACTGCCACACTCCCATCTACACAGCCATACCCATGAATGTATATACATGTATACACCACACATACAAATGTACAAAGTTTTATCCTATATTTTCCATTAGAGAGTATATTTCACAAATACAATATTCACTCCTATGCACACCCCATACAAGTAATAAACCATCTCAAAGGGTTGAAATAGGAGTCTATGGACCCAATGGCCTCTGTGGTAGAGGCCTAGAACTCCTAGTAAAGAGATCTGGAATGTTCTAGGAGAGGCCAACGGCAATGTGTTAATTTGCTAAGGTTGGGTCAAAGTCACACAGACTGGTAGCTTTAACAATAGAAATAACTTTCTTATAAAATGGATGCTGGACGGCCAATATCCAGGTTCATCATGGTGGTCTCTCTCGAGCCCTCTCTCCAGGACTACACTTCCATCTCCATGGGTTTAAGAGCAGACTGGGGAGGCAGCATCTTGGGGAGTTTTGTAGATGGTAAAAGCTTTCTGTGTAGTGTTTAAAGACATGCCAGAGCAGACCATGGGATTGGAATGGAAGAAAAGAGAGTAAGAGAGAGAGAGTGGGAGAAAGAATTAATGAAGTCCTTCATCCAGCAAAAATACAAAAAATAATGAGGAAACATTACTGCAGAGATTCTGTCTATAGCGTTACTCTAAGGGATATACAAGGCTTGGAACTATTGGAGCTTCAGTTCCGATTCTGCTCCTATCATTCAACAACTATCCATTGTGGAGATGTATATGGACTATTTTTGAGCCTCTGTTTAGTCATCCAGGGTAGTATCTCTGCACTTATCTTAGCACAAAACACCTAGGAATAAAACACTTGACATTGGGCTATCATGGTTGAGGCCATGGGCCTTTCTACTGCTTTCAGTTTAAATGCAATGGTTGTAAGCAATAAGTGGCCACCATATTGGTTAGCACAGCTGTAAAGGCATATCTACACAAACCATCATTGAAACAAAGGAGCTCACACAGAAAAGAAGGCCAGATGGGTTTACATTTCATCCTTAGATAACACACCACAGCTAGCTCCATATAGATATGACTATTTATCAAGGACAAGATGACCTATAAGTGGCTATCCTAGCAGTAAAGACATCAGACAACTAGGGCATGCCGTGGTCACAAGAGCAACAGTTGTCAATGACAATGGAGAGGCTAGCACAGGCATGAGGAAGTCTCAATCTACAGGCTTCAGAGGAAGATGAGAGAGAGAGAGAGAGAGAGAGAGAGAGAGAGAGAGAGAGAGAGAGAGAGAAGACTAGTGTGGCTCAGTCAATGCTGAGATATGAGACTTAATCCATGTGTGCCTCACTTTCTCCTGATACCAGCCAGGGTCTCCCTTGTAGTTGGTGACACAGAGGAGGCAAGTATCCTGTGGCCACAAAGTGATTATTATTAGGACCCCCTTCTTCCTGTATCCTATGTTCCTCTCTAACAGGCCCCAACACAGTCAGACTATTCCAGCAAGAAGGTGTTTGTCTCTTTCCTTGGTCCCTCATGTTCCCAAACTGTGCAGTCTCAGATCTGGCTGTGATCTCTCAGGAAGAAGACACTAACTTGGCATTCTTCCTACTAACTCTTCCCCTGGTGACTCCCCTGGAGCCCAGGAGCTCATCACTTGGTCCCCAAGAACTCCATCTTACTTGCTAAGGAGAAGTGATTTGTTTTTGTCCCATTGGCTGTTTTAAAGGACACAAACAAATTGCTGGGCTGGAAGCTTTGTACTTGGGAGGATAGGAAATGGAGATGTCTGCACAGGCTGAGAACAGGAAGACTGTGATGAACGAGCCTACACCAATGACTCCTGGTAGACTTCCAGTCGGGGCAGGAGGGTCAGGAGAGGAAATGAAATCTCCACCTATTTATGCACAGGTACTGAAATGAAAGTCTGTGCAGAAACGCTGTTGTTTGGAAAAATTGGCTCTGGCTTTCTCCCAGCTTTAGAACATACAATTCTTTATACCTGGAAAACACACTCTTTTCTCTTCCCTCTCTTTGTTCAGAATCTTGCACGTCCATGAAGCAATCAAGAGGACATTGAGCATCTACCCTGTGTGTAATGCTGTGTTTGAAACTGGACACCTCTCAGTGATAGCATCCTGTATTAGACAGACATGGTGCTGCATGTGTACTATAGACAGACTCAGAAACAGAGGTGTGAGGATTACAATATTGAACCCAGCCCATGCTTTATAACAAGAACACAAAAAGAAAGTGCCACATGCCCACCCCAGTCCTGAAACTTAGAACAAAATTAGATGTTGGTCACTAGACATCCCCAATAGAGGTACCACTACAGGCTAAGCTAATGTTGTAGAGAGTCCTTCTGCCCTAAGAGCATGCTCATTCACATATATCCCAGCTGTGGTGATACAAGGGGGGGGTACAAACCTACCAGGTGCCCAACACTGGAATGATCCCTGGTTCTTTCCTTCTGATCCATTTGCTCCATGAAACCCACTAGGTTCAGAAAACTTGCCAGGCTTCTCCTTGCCAGCAAAGCTGTGGTTTCAGCTTACTACAGTGTCTGCCATTAACTTTTTAAAAATGTGCCTGTCCATCACTCAAATGCCCTATCATCTTCTCTGAGACTTAGGTGACGTCTTGGAAGAAGAGGCCAGAGAATGGGCTGGAGTGCTATGGAACGCTGTCTTTCAGGCAATGCAGCTGTGGTAGTCTTGAACTTAGAACAGCTTCACAAGAGCTACACAAAATCTAGCATGGTAATGGCCTGCCATGCAGGATGGGGGCACTCCTAGGCAGGACAGTGATGCTCCCATGCAGGATGGAGATGTTTTTGGTGCTGAACTTCTCCTATAGGCAGAGAATGGTTAATAAAGAAGGAAGAGACATTTTCTTACACTAATTCCAACACTTGTACGATGCCTACACTTTGATGAATAACCCCTTACACATGCACCTGTAAGTAACCCTAATGAAGTGCATTGGCTCATTTTTTAGAGGAAGACAAAAAATAAGGAAAAATAAGAAAAAAGACATGAGAATAGAAGAGAGACTGGCTGGAAAGAAGATAGTTATCAATGGGAGTGAGAGAGAACAAGAAATGCTACAGGGGGTGACTGATCAAATACACTGTACACATGTATGAAAATGTCATATGTCCTCGTTAATGTATTTAGAGCCACTTTTCAAAAGCTTTGGACTCAAATTCTAGTCTGTCTTCTACCTGGTAAGAAAAATTCAGAGATGAATTTTTCAATCTTTCTGTGCTTTAAACTACTCATCTGCAAAGTGGTGTCATGAATTACATCCACATACATGTGGAAATTTGCAATGCACTTTTCACATAGGTTCGCCCCCCCCTAAAAAAAAAAAAACTACTACTGTCGAACCCTTTTGCTACCCCTCCCTCCTGGAAGTCAGGCTGTACCTCTGTATCATTCTCTGTATCAGACTCTGACCTCTGTTTCATTCTCTGTATCAGACTCTGACCTCTGTATCATTCTCTAAGAGAGATCTAGTTGTTTCATGCAAAAGCAGGAAAGTTAGGACTTTCTCCATGCACTGGAAATATTTCTTAAATCCCTGCTATCTTGAAGAATTATGAATAGAATCCTTTGGCATCTGGGGAGATGGCTCACTTGGAAAAATACCTGTCTTGTAAGCATGGAGAACTTGATGCCAAAACCCAAGTAAGAAGTAAGATATGGTGGTGCATGCCTGTAATCTCAGGGTTGAGAGTATGGAGACATGTGTACCTGCACACATATGAACATGCATATTCACACACACACAAAGAGAGAGAGAGAGAGAGAGAGAGAGAGAGAGAGAGAGAGAGAGAAACTGAGACAGACAGAGAGACAGACAGAGACACAAAGAGACACAGAGTGACACAAAGAAACACAGAGAGACAGAAAGAGAGAAGAGAAGGAAAAATGGGAAGGGAGGGAAGCAGACCACTTCGAGTTACAAAGCTCAAACAGGTAACATTCCAATGTACAAGGTGGAGTTAAAGGTATCTCAACAAAAGGCACAATTTACTGTTAAGTGGCTATTTCTCTGAACTGGATAGAACCACAGCCATCCTGAAGCAGGTAGCTATGATCACCCACATCATACTTTCCCAAGAGTGGGCTACTCACTTATCCTCTTAAAACAGGGGTTCATTAGTCTGTCACCTGAGATTCCAGCCACCCATTCCTTCTGCTCTTCATCTCCATTTGTCTTGGGTGGGGGCACTCAAGCATGCAACAGTTAGAAAGCTACCCAGGGTGGGAACTCCAGTGATGCAGCGCTTATGACCAATGCTGCGATGGGCTGGCACTTATGTTGCAATGGAGTGGGCAGCCACTGACTTGTGTGGTGCAGCTGAGAGTCACCTATGACTCTCTGCTCTATGAAGGTTCCCATATACTCACTGGTTCACCATGATAGCCTTTCATGGAATCCTTTCTTCAACCTGTTGGTCCCCTCTCTATAGATAACAGGTGCTTCTTCCACTTCTTCAGGAGAAGTAATGTAACATGTACTGGTTTCCTTCAGGTATACTCTCACATACTGCTATGATAGGACTGAAAAGAGGAAGTTGGGGAGTGTGGTGGTTTGATAAAAATAGCCCCCATAGGGCCCAAAGAGAGGCACTATTAGGAGGGATAGCCCTGTTGGAGTAGGTGTGGCTTTGTTGGAGGAAGTGTGACAATGAGTATGGACTTGACATCTCAGAAACCCAAGCCATGCCTAATGTCTCACTGTTTCTTCCTGCTGCCTGAGAGTCAATATGTAGAATTCTGCTCCTCCAGCACCATGTCTGCCTGCATGTTGCCATGTTTCCCACAATGATAATAATGGACTAAATCTCTGAACTGTAAGCCAGCCCCTATTAAAGGTTTTTCTTTATAAGAATGGCCGTGGTTATGTTATCTATTCACAGCAATATAACACTAAGTTAGGGACAGTAATGATGCTTCTCCAAACTGAATATTACATCATGGCCAAAGATCAGCCTGGGCTCAGCTCTGTCCCAGGTGCTGAAGCGCATGCTCACAAGCTTTTTCCGTTTTCTGGAAAGTGGAACAAACCTCAAGGGTGCCTGCTCTTTATTTTCCCACATTTTGTGCATTCAAAGCTGGTTTTCCAAAATAACAGTAATCTTCCTGCATGTTTCCCATGAGGTCATGATGATATGAATGTGAAATATTAATCACCGAGTACCTGAGAGCTTGGAGGAGGAGAGTCAGAAAGGGAAGGGCCAAGTGCTCTGCTCCAAAGTGCTATGTGAACTTTCAGTGGAGTCAGGTGGCCTTTGTGCTTCACGGACAGGAGTTGGGGGCTGGGAAGATAGGCTCCGCACCGCTGGGAAAGTGTTTGTCATGTGTTGTGATTTGAGTGAGAAACATCTCTGCAGAGACTCAAGTCTTTGAACTCCTGGTCCCAGTTGGTGGTGCTGTTTAGGAAGATTATGGTTAGGAAGATTTCAGGAGGTAGAGTCTTGCTGGAGAAAGCACATTGATGAGGGGTGGCTTTGAGATTCCAGAGCCTATCTCCCCTCTCTGTTTCCTGTGTGCAGATGAAATGCGATCACCCTGTTTCCTGACTATCAAGTCAGCCTCGCACTGCTGCCGTCTGTCTTCTCTGCCATGATGGACTGTACCCCTCTATAACTTATAAAACTAATAAACCCTCTCTCTCCAGAGCTGTGTCTTAATCAGAGGACTCTAGCACAGCAATAAACAAGTAGCTACACAGAAATGAGGTCCCGAGCTTGGTTCACTGGGACCCACACAAAAGCTAGGCACTCGAGTACACACCTCCATTCCAGCACTGGTCAGGGAGGCAGAGATAGTGAAAGCCCTAAGACTAGCTGGATAGCTGTCCTAGATAGAACTAGAGAACTTCCAGTTCAGTGAGAGACATAGTCTCTTGGTGGAGAGCTAATGAGGAAAGCATTTGATTGATCATTAGCTTTTACATGTATGCATCTACATGAATGTGCGCCCATGCACACAGGCACACATGGATGGAGGACAGGAGGAATAACTGACATATCAGAGAAGCCGCTGGAAAGGACTGAGTCATCCCCCAGTGTTTAGAAGCACAGGTACTTGGGTGCCTTAATATTCTTGTCCTTCCTTACAAAAGACCAAAGAGGCTAGAAGATGATGCCTTCTCCCAGTGGAAACTCTTGCACCCCAAAATTTTTGCCTGCATCTCCTCTTGGGTGCAATCTTGGCCAGCAGCAGTAGAGTTAAAGATCCTGACCCCTTATTTCTATATGAGACAATTTTTATATTGATATTTGCACCTAAGAGTTCTCTGCCCTCCCCTGGTGTTCTTTCTCCAGCTAAACCCTCAGAGTTTTTGCTCAGTCATTTCCTCTCTTTTTTCTTATGCATGTGTGCAGTTTCATTTGTGTGTGTGTGTGTGTGTGTGTGTGTATGTGTTCATTTGTAGGAGGTGTTTGTGTAGGTTGGGAATGTGTGTAGAGGCCCCAGAAGTCATCATAGATGCCATTCCTCAGGAGCTTTCTTCTCATTTTTGAGCTAAAGTCTGCCTCTCAGACCCATGACTCACTGGCCACACTAGTCCCTCTCCACCCCTCAGCACTGGGAGTCAGGCCTTAGAGACTGAGCCACCTCACAGCCCTGGCCCTATCTTTATAGCTCTCTCAGTCTCCTTCTCCAAAGAGCAGTGCTCTAATTCTGTAACCAGAACCCCTCTTTTGCAGCTGCATTTCGGGGTATCTGGTCTATAATGGGTCATCTTGCACAATGATGGCAATGCTACCATCTGCATCCAGCTCCTCCTGCCTTGGGATATAAATGTACCTTTCCCATTCTCTCTGATTTAGAAACATCCCTAGTAAATGGTGATCACACCTTAAAGTCAAAGTGAAGGTTTAGCAGAACAATTAAACAGCTCTCAGATTATTACCAGAATGCTAGCAATATCTACCTTGTGCTGTTGTCTGTCTCGGGTGCTTAACATATGTTATACCATTTAATACTTCCCACAGACCTACAAAATGACACTTCTACGTGGTAAACAAAGAGGTGATGAAATCAACAAGAGGCAATTTTGTTCAGTGTTGACTATTGAAATGTCACACCGTGTTGGTGTCATCCCCAAAGCTACTTTCTATGCATCAGGTCACATTGGCCCCCTCTCCAACTCAAGAAGAATGGAAATAGAGCTGCCAAGCTATCATTTCAGAGTAAAATAAGGAGGGACCCTCAGCCTCACTATTTCAAGCACATGCATTTTCTTCTTCAATGACAAAGAGGTTGGCACTTGCTAGAGCCCTGCTATGAGTTGACTGAAATCCAGCTCCAGCTTCCAGGGCTCAACAGAGAAATCTAATATCTGAGGCAGATAACGTAATGGACTGTGAGTCACCTCTTGCCTGGGATTCTCTGAGCTCCAGTCTTGTATTAAGTTAGGAAGACAGGCACCTGGACCACATTGCCTTCGCTCCCTGAGGAAACTGTCTTAACTAAGTTAAGATTTAGCATTGTGACTTCAGCACTGGCAACAGACAGGGTCAAGAAATGCTGGGGTTATGATTCTTTTGTTTGAGATACTGCATTTTTATTCTGAGATACAGCCCTTAAATGTGGGTCCTCTCCTTCTGAATGTTCAGTGTTTATGGATGTTCGTTTAGGTGAATTCTTTAATTCTTATTGTGTACTGTGGATCATTGGATCTCATGCGTTGTCCTTTTTTCTTTCTTCAGGAAATCTTGGGGATTATTTTAGTGTTCTGATGGGTATAAGATCTTTCAAATGCCTTTTCAGCTTAAATGTCTCTAAACTGTTTTAAAGCATTTTGTGTCAGCTGTCTTTGACTATATGAGATCAACTCGATTTTTAAAATGGGGACAGTGAAAGAGAAAAGGTAATTCAGAGTAGGGTCTCAGGGAGCATGTGGGAAAATAGAGCTCTTAGATTTCCATATTAGATATACAAGTAGATGCTAGAGCTAGAAATAGACACAAATACAGAGATGATAGATATAGATACGTGATGGATAGATAGATGATAGATAGATAGATAGATAGATGATAGATAGATAGATAGATAGATAGATAGATAGGATACATGATACATAATAGACAGTCTGTCACCATGGCTACAATTACTAATAAATCCACTTACATCTTCATCTGATGGCCATCATGACCTCCTAATGCAGCCCAATTTCCAGATTTTGTTTCCTCTCACTTTTCCTTCAGGGCTACATGTTGTGGTCACCTTTGTTATTGCCCTAATATGTCTTGTGCATTCTATAAGGCCCTGTGCTGAGTTCTCTTGTTTACAGCATTTCATAGCAAAACAAGTGCTCCATTGCTTATCTCTATTGGCTTATGAGCACCTTCATCTTCATCATCTTCACAACCACCACCACCATCATCATTACCATCACAATCATCATTACCTTTGCATCCAGCATCTCAACCACCATGAACACCAAGCCAGTGATTTGCTTTAAATGTCAACTTTCCACAACCTAGAATCACCTAAGAAGATATCCTCAGTTGAGGAACCATGTGGACTAAGTTGGCCTGCAACCATGTCAATGGAGGATTGCCTTGAGTGCTGTATGATGTGGGAAGACCCAGCCTACTACACACAGCACCACCTGCTTATTTTTGGGCCCCAGATTATGTAATAGTAGCAAAGGCTAGCTTAGCAGCTAGAAAGCAGGCGGCATAGGCAAATGCATTGCTCTCTGTTCTTGACTGAGGATGGGATGTGACTAGCCGCATGAATTCCCTCCTTGACTTCTCCTCAATGGTGAATTGTAATGTGGAACTGTGTGCTAAGTTACTTGTTGTCAGGATGTTTTATCACACAAAAGGAAATGATACTAGACCAGTAGTCACCACTATCTCCATCACCACCACCATTATCATCATTCTTCCATTATACCAGGCACTTTATGAGCACAAACCCGCCTCAATAAACTCAATAATTTAAGACATTATTCTTCCTACTTTAAAAATGAAGGTGTGAGTCATAACAAGGTGTGATCATGGCATAGCCACCCAGCGGACAAGCCATGAAAACAGGATTCCAAGCCAATCTGCTTTGAGTCACATTTAAGCTCCAAGATCTACTGACCTCTGTCAAGAATTTCGTCAAGCCTTCCATTCTCAGAGACACCAGCCAAGCCAGCAAGTAATAATGCAGCTGATCCTGGTCCTCTCTCCCTAGTCCTTGCTGCTTTTTCTGTTTGCCTTTCTCTGCATTCACCTTCAGCATCTGCCATGGTGTGATGTGCTTACCATTCATTCTGTGTCTGTTGTAATGTAAACTCTGTAGGAAACAAGCAACATTCTGTTCACTGATGTACGTGTTCTGTTCAGTGATGGCATAAATGTATATTCAAGAGACCTGGGAGGTGGCATTGGTTGGCAGAGTGCTTGCCTCCCATGCACAAAGCCTTGGGTTCAATTGATCCCCAGCATCACATAAAAATGGCCATAGTGGAACACACTAGTAATCTTAGTATTGAGTAGGTGGAAGACAAAGAATCAGAAGTTTAAGGCCAACCTCAGCAAGTTGAAGGTCAACCTGAAATACAGGAGCCATTGTCTCAAAACAAATTAATAAACCACATTCTCTCTGGATCATTTACCCTGGTAGCCTGGCGTGTACTACTAAAGAGGAGACAAGTGGGAATCTAGTCTCGATTGAAAAAAGTGCACTTTCTCTTTAGTCTCTCCAAGGAAGCAGCCTCCAGCCTTGTGCCAGTGGGTGCTGTTCCCAAGACCCCTTGAAACAGGGCAGATAGCTATGGAGTTCTCCTTAAAGTCAAAGTAACAGCTGGCTCCATCTGGTTTTCAAATACCAGAGCTCCTTGCTTCATCCCAGCATAGCCTCAAGAACCACCTGCCCCTATCGCTCATCTCTAATGCACCCACATTTCACTCACCTGAGAACCCTACATTAACCCATACCCTACCCTTCCTAGGCATAGAGCCAAGCTGGAAGGCTCCTCACCCCACTGGAAACTGATGTCCTCTGGTGCTCCCCTACCTGGCAGTGAGGTGGGCAGGACCTCTCTACCATTTTACCTCCTTGTGCATCCAATTAAGTGGGCTCATGGTGATGGGGAAATGTTGGCTGTTTCCTTGACAGCAAATACCCAAACTGACTGAAACAATTAGTTTGTCTATTTTAAAACTGAATTCCAATGCTTCCATGGCAACCAAAGTTATTAAAAGATGTAAATTAAAGTGTTGCACAGGAATGATGGCTTGGCAGGAAAGGCACTTGTTTGGGGGAAATAGCACAAAGAACCTCAAGCTAGAGGTATTCCTCTGCCCCAAACCACATTGCTGTCATGGGAGGGGCAGTCCTACCCATGGGACCTCAAGTGCCCTTGGCTTCTATCCCTGCCTCATATCTGGGATACTTGCCCATCACACATGTGAGAGAGATAAGGGGCTTTACATTTCTGAAGGCCAAGGAGGAGATCTGGGGAGGGTGCAAAGGTAGCAGAGCCAATCTTGATGTACAGCCAGCTTGATGCCCAGTAATAATGACATGTTATTGATGTGTGTTTTGCTGGCATTACTCTGAGAGACTTGCATGCATTCTCTCACTGGATGTGACAGGATCTCAGTTAATTCACATTTCACAGATGGAGAAATAGAGACGCAGCCAAGCAAAACAACTGAAGGAGTCACACTGTCTATAAGAGATGGACCTGGGATTGAAATTGTACCTAAGGGACCATATTCAATTTTTAGAGTGGGTGACTAACTCTGTAGAATAAGATGGGTTGTTTTTTTTCTTGTTTGAAGCCTGCTGCATGCTAGACAAGTATTCTACTCCAAAGTAACATCTCTAAATCTCATCCTGTTTTGTTTGAGACAGAATCTCATGTATCCTAGGATGGCCCCATATTCAGTACATGGACAGGATGATCTTGAACTACAGATCCCCTTTCCTCCCTCTCTCCAATGCTGGAATTACAAACTTACACTAGCACACCTGGTTGATGTGGTACTGGAGATTGAGCCCAGAGCTTTGTGCATGCTAGATCAGCACCTGACAGCTGAACTGATTCATCCCTAGCACACACCATTCTGTGGCCACGATCTCTGTTTTACTTTTTTCTTTACAGACAGAGTCTCACCAAGTTGTCCAGTCTAGACTTGAAACCTCTCTGTAGCCCACGCAGGCCTTGAACTTTCGGATGCTCCTGTTTCAGACTCTCTACTCACTGGGATTACAAGTACTCCACCAGCTCAGCTTCTCTATACCTTTTAATGATCCCATGTAGCAGTGCTTGGTGACAAACTTGAACACTCAAAGCTCCAGTAAATGTGGATCTGACTGTGCTCCCTTCCATGTGGGAATTCTGCAAAGCCAAAGATCTGAATGAGGTGACCTCTGGCAGCTTTTTGGGATATTCATTGTCTGTGAACCTGAACAAGTTTATCCTTCCACAGTGGTTTCCAAAAATCAGGTTTTGGTGCACTGGTTTGGGAAGAGTGGGTATTTTGTGTATCTGGCAGGGGTGGGGGGCAGGGAGAATGTCCAACACTATTGTGCAGGGTGGTCTCCTGCAACAAAGACTAGCCTGATCACAGTCTCAACAACTGTGACCTTGAGAGTCCTTGGTTTATATAAACAGCTGGTCAGCTGATGGATGGATGGATGGATATGTGGGTGGGTGGGTGGGTGGGTGGATGGATGGATGAATGGATGGATGGATGAATAGATAGATATGTGGGTGGGAGGGTGGGTGGATGGATGGATGGATGGTGGTTGGATGGATGGATGAATAGATAGATATGTGGGTGGGAGGGTGGGTGGATGGATGGATGGATGGATGGATGAATGGATAAATGGATGGTGGTTGAATAGATGGATATATGGGTGGGTGGGTGGGTGGATGGATGGATATATAGATATGTGGGTGGGTGGGTGGATGGATGGATAGATGGATGGTAGGTGGGTAGGTGGATGGAAGGGTAGGTAGTTGGGTGGGTGGGTGGATGAATGGATGGATGGATGGATGGATATGTGGGTGGGTGGATGGATGGATAGATGGATGGATGGATGGATGGATGGATGGATGGATGGATAGATGGATGGATGGATGGGTATGTAGGTGGATGGATGGATGAGTGGGTGAATGGTGAATGACTTGAATAATGAGTCACCCTCCATTTAAGAACCCAATGGTTTTCTTACATATAAGGTGAATATACCAATTGTATGCTAATTAAAACAGCCACTGTGAACCCTTACAGTTCCAGAAGCATGTGTCAATCAAGGATTATTTCCAGCTCTCCCAGCACTTCTATTATAACTTATGATAACAATTCAGTAAGGGCTCCCTGTGCCCTGCACTAAGGACTTTAAATGAATCTGTGTATTTAAACCTGATGTCCACCAACCGGGGACCGGGACTATGTTACAGATCAGGAAATGGGGAGACAGAGACAGGAGTTAACTTATCCCTGTAACCCAGCTACTAGGAGGAAGAGTTCAGAAAGGGAGGTTCAGGACTCACCAGAGTGCCTGGCACCCAGCAGATACCCCATGAGTGAACGTTTATTGATGAATACATAAGAAAGAAAATGACTTCCTGCTTCCATACTCGATGGGTAAATAAAATATACTTCCTTATTTGAGCTTGCAGAATGAGTTTCCTTGGGAAACATTAGCATAGAGAAGATCCTGCAATTGAGCAGAGTTGAAAACTCAAATTAAGACAGGCATCTTCTGGAGCCCTTAGCTGTGTCCCAAATGCTCCAAGCATCACTTTGAGGACAGAAAAGAGATCTTTTAAAAATTCAGCATAAGACGCCTTTTTCTGCATCCCCTCTGATTCTGTTCCCTTGGCACAGGTTGCAAAAGTTCACGTTTTCAGCTAACATTTTTCTGATGCTTTTCTTAACCTTCTGAGTTGTTATTTCACTAGCAACTTCCCTTTGGGGGCATCTGATGGCAGAATGGATGATTTAAGGGGGGAATATATTTGAATCCAATTTTTTTTAAAGCCTGTAGGAGTCTACTGTGACATTCTGGGTAAGAACAAGGCTTTATATCGATGCATGTGACATCTCTCTAATGATGTATGAAGTCTCTCTACAGTTGCAGACCTCTGAGTGGGTGGAGAGCAACTCAGCAGGAAACCTGCTGCAGCCCAGTGCACTGTGGCTGCATCCTCTCCTCAGAAGTGAGAGAGATGGAAAGATACAGAAGCTTCTCTGTTTGAAGGATGCTTATCCATGAGGGCCCCAGATACCATCTGTCTTAGCAAGCAGTCCCTCTGCAAGAGAGTGACTGAAACCTGACATATAGGCTCTTGAGGCAGTGACTTCACGTTACCTTATCCCTTGGAACAAATGACTTCACAAACCCCACCCCTAGTGATTTGTAAGTGGAACCTTGGCAGAGCATAGCCTAGCAAAATGGGGAAAGGATTTTCTTTCCAATCCAGGCATACACTGAGCTACAGGGTGACCTCAGCTCCAACACAGCCTTGCCCAATCCAGAATCACTGTGCTGCAGGGGACCACACCCAAAACACAGCCTTCTCATAAGGAGCTGCTCAACTACTTTTCCTTCCTCTTCTGCATTAGGTTACAAATTTACCAAACAACTGAGTCCAGATACAGCAAGAGAAGCTTTCTGAGAAAGACCATGGAAGAGGAACAGAAAAAAATACAAGAGCCAGATGAAGAGGGAGAGTCTTGTAGAACACTGCCTTCCAGGCATGATATGCCACTGCACCTATGAACAGTCAGCAGCTGTCATTAGATTACCTGCCTTGACCTGCACAAGACTGGGCCTGTTGACATCTCATCCTAAAGAAGGGAGGGGATGATGAGACCTCATCTCTCCACAAATATTCACAGGCAGTGTGAAGGAAGTGGAAAGAAGGGCCCAAAACACACACACACACACACACACACACACACACACACACACACACACACGAAAGAAAGAAAGAAAGAAAGAAAGAAAGAAAGAAAGAAAGAAAGAAAGAGGGAGAGAGAAAGAAAGAGAGAGAGAGAGAGAGAGAAGAGAAAACAGCATTGAAGGAGGATATAGAAGCAGAAGCGAGGGCAAAGACTGACTGGGAGGAAGAACTGAGTGGGAGGAACAGGGAACATAACAAAAATGCAATACATATATATGCATGTGTGAAAATACCATGAGAAACCCATCTTAATGTATTCCAACTCTAGGAAAAAGACTTGTAGAGAGGAGAGAAGTTGACAGGGGTGGGGGATAAGAAGATGAGCGTGGGAGAGTAAGCAGAAGATACACATGTGTGACATTGCCGGAGAACAAAACTAATTAACAAAAAAGAAAACATGTATGTGTAGTTTTTCAGGAGCAGTTTTAAATTTATATGTATACACAGATTATATATATATGCCCTTGAATATATTTCATTCAGCCCAAAGATGAGACAGGAGAGCTACAGTTGATCACTCAGCGGGAAGCATTTTCATGTAAAATAAAAGGAATCTTCCATGGCTTCTGTAAACATTCTGTTGGACAAAACTCAGTCACATCATCCTTGGATTGCAGAAGAGGCTGGGAAATGTATTCCAGCTGCGTACGTGAGGGGGGGTGAAGGAAAAGGGTTGGGGAAATTTGCAGCTGTCTCTACCCCTAGAAAATAAGCAAAGATCTAGAAGGCTCGAATTAGTCTGGGGAGCCAGACTTCCAAGTTCACTGCAATCCACACTTCTGGCCCATCATCTGTGCCCCTTTGTGAAGAAGGCAGGGAGGGTAAAGTGATCCTCGGGGCATTACCCAGAATGCACTTGGGTATAATATTGAGGTACCACTCACCAACAACTTGGCATGTGCCATCCAATGTGATCAACACTGCAACTGCCTTCTTTCACTCGATACTTCCCCTAAGAGAATTACACCATGGCATGATCACCCCCACCCTGTAGAGGAGAAAATGAGGTGTTGCCAGATGGCACAGTAAATCACCCAGGACTCTATCATCCCAGACTTCACACACTTAACACATCTCTCTTGGTTTTGACTCATCAGTCAGATTCCATGTTGTCCCTCAGAGGATGAACCATCAAGGTTTGGACTTCCTAATCATATTATTTAAACCACTTTATTAGCTCATGGGAAAGAAAAAATACTGTAAGAAGTTCAGAATGCTAGTTATGAAAATAATCACAAATGGCACTAGTCAGAGTGATTTTCTTACTTAACTTTCATAGGTGACTGATGTTGTCTGTGGAACAGAAAGAAGGGAGGAGCAAATGGGAGGGAGCAGCAGAAACCCCATTTATCAGGCACAGTGTGACCTCCATCAGACAGAGAAGCTTCTGAAGGCTCCTTAAGCAGAGAGACCCCCATGATCACATTCTTCATTCCGAGCCATTCAAGGAGCTCAAAGTCAGGGCTACAGGCGCTTGTCCTTCATAACCAGGATTGCATATTACAGGAGCAGTTAACATACCACTACAGGAGAATGGGACACCAAGACACACATTACCATCAGAACTTACCCAACAGCCTCACTGATGCTGGAAGAATTGGAGGAAAAGAATTATTAGAGACAGTGTGATGATCAGTGCCAACTGTCAGCATGATGGACTCTATACTCATCTGGAAATTGGGTCCCTAGTATACCCCCGAGGGGCCATATTGATTTTGCTAATTGATGTGAAATCACCGCTTTAATTGTGGTTGGAACCATTCCTTGAGTAGGAGACCCTGGATTATATAAAATGAAGGCAGTGAATGAGTTCTTGGCTTTCTAATCATAGCTGTGATGTCACCAGCTGCTTTAAGATCCTACTATGACTTCCCTGCCAAGGCAGACTGTACCCAGAAACTGTGAGCTGAAACAAATCTTCCTCCATTCAGTGGCTTTTGTTAAAGTATTTTTTATCTCCACAACAGGGAAAATAACTAAGACAGACTGCATGATATTTGTGGTGCTGTCTTATTGTGTATTGGTTTATTTTCTTTTTCTCTACAAAAGTGATTCGTTTCCATGTGCACGTATTTTAAAAACAGATCAGAAATACTAGTGTTTTTTTAAGTCTGGGTGTGCATTTAATGTCGAGTGGCTTTTATTCCTTTACTCTTGTCCCCACACACCCTGAAAATTAGAGATAGGCTGAGAATCCTAGTAAGCACACAGCCTCTAAGAATGGAGAAATGTATAGCTGTTGATACCAGAGCATAGAGCAGATAATACAAGGATCTACTTCTCTTGCCCTCTGGACCTAATTCCAGGACAGTGCACTGGCCACTTCTAAAGGCTTTATGCAAAAGATTCTAAAGCAAGAGCTGTCCAGATCTTTCATGAAAACACAAGTCAAACGGGGAAGGGGGAGGGGAGAGCCAATAACCACTTTCCAATTTCCTTAAAAAGAAAGGGTAAAAAACTAGGGCTACACTTTAAATATTCATTTAAACATATAGTAATAAACCATTATATATTTTAATCTGTTTTCTGTTTGACAATATTTCATTTGCAGCCTCTCTGTGGCTTATAAAAATAGACCCAGAGTCCAAATTCCCACGGAGTGTGGTTTTTCACATTCTCTAATTTGCAGTAATGTATTTGTGTCAAATTCAGTCTCAGGCCTCCCCAGAGGAAAGCATAGGCAATGTGTGCCTCTGTTGAAGGAGCCTGGAATCTAAGTCCCAGAACCACGCTGTGCTAGGGGCCAGGGATGCTGTAGGGACTGCAGGAGAATGAGGGCCTCCTAAATTGTTGAATAATAACTTTGATCATGAAGTTTTTTAAGCCTACTGTTGCTCTTTGGCAATTTTACATACACACAATCCTGATCTTTGCATCCCCCACCTCTCCCCTCTTATTCCCCTTGCTTCCCAGCAATGCTCCCCCATCTTCCTGTCCTCTCTGTTGTCTTGTAAATAACCAACTGAACCCAATGAGTGCCTCCTGCAGGAGTTTGAGCAACCTCCAGACAGCCACACTTGGAAGAAAATTCCCCAACGGTCTTCAGTTGGCAAGAGCTCTTCTGCTTAGAAGTGGGGGCTCACAAGCCCTTCCCTCATTCATGTTGAATTTATGGACCAGTTTGAATGTGTGCGGGTAACCACAGCTGCTGTGAATTCGTAAGTATATCATTCATGTTAAGTCCAGAAGACAGCACATCACAAAACTCCTCCCCACCTCCAAGCTCTTGCATAGGAAGTCAGGGTTATGAGATCACCACTGTGGAAGCATAGCTGGACTCCATTTCTCAGGCCAGCCTCCCCCCCCCTTGACCCCCGGAGTTTGAAAGGACACATGACAGAAATCTGGCCAAAGGCAGGCAGGCAGAGAGATCTTGCCATGCATCACCTGCATACCCTTCCCAGAAATGGGTCTTCCTCACATCTTGCTGCTCCATCTTTCTATTGAAAGATGCAGACTCCAGGCAATTCCCTACACCTGTGAAGAGTCTTTATTCCATGCAGTGGAAACAACTGGTAGGAGGAGAAGGGCATCGGGAATGTAAAAGACTTAGAGACCTCTGGGATGGGGACTCTTAGCAAGGCTGCTGCTGCTGCTGCTGCTGCTGCTGCTACAGTTGCTGCTATGCTGATAGTTTTTTTGATATCTAAAATGTGCTTTGTGGACAGTCAGGGTCAGAATCAGTGTTCTTAAATGCCGACCAACACAACTACTTCTAAATACATTTAGCAATAAACCCTACAAGGCCTGGTGAGATAACATGTGCAAAATCTGACCTTAGTATTAAAACAAACATATTAGCTTTTGTTATGCAGCAATTCCATGGAGAACATGTGGACACTCTAAAAACCAAATAGAAAGTCTGCTTGCCAGTCAGCAACTGCATAGGGAACTTGCCCAAGTCATGCAGCCCTGCGCTTTACTGGTTTGTTTGTTTGTTTGTTTGTCTGTCTGTCTTTTATGCACAAAACCCACATGTTGACACATTTCATTTAGCAAGAATTGTTGGCAAGGAGTTAAAGTACAGAAGCTAAAAAGCAAGGCTAGTACATTCAGGGACTTTCCTGGATCCTAGAACTGTGGCCTAGGTCTTTGATGGATTACTTTTGTTCCCGGTTTGGTGGGTGTTGGTACACACATGCTAAGTTCTAGGATCAGAATTGTGCCTCCAACATGGCATCAGTTGTGTTAAAGTCCGGAGGCCTGTTACACTTTAAGTAGCCATGTGTGACTGTGTGTTTGTGTGTGTGTGTGTGTGTGTGTGTTTGTGTGTGCATGTGTTCATGTGTGTGTGTGTGTGTGTGTGTGTGTGTAAGCTGAGTGCAACCTCTCCTAGATGCCCTCTCTCGGATGTCCTCTATTTTTGTTTTTGAGATTAGGACTCTCACTGGGCTGGAGTTCACAGATTAGTCTCAATTGGCCTGCCAGTCAGCCTCAGGCATCTGCCCGTCTCCGCCTACTCAGTGATGGAACACGCTACCATGCCTACATCTTTGGTTTTGTTTTTAATGTGGATTCTATGACTCAAACTCAGTTTCTCATGCTTGCATGTCAGCACTTCATAGGCTGGACCATCACCCCTGCTCAAGCTAGGTCCTTTGAAGTGGTTATAGAGGATATCATGAGGGTGCTTAAGGCCAAATGAGTGAACGCAGTAAAGCTAAACTTTACCATTTTTATCATTTGACCCTGGTCTTAGTTCTAGACTTTGATGCAAGAGAAGCAGAGAGCCAATCCAAAGCCAAGGTTCTGCACTGGCAGCCCCAGACCCTGAAATGGGCTGCCAAGTAGAATTCAGTAACTTGAATAAAATGAAACAACTTTACTTGTACGACTCCCTTTAATTATACAGGTGAGCAACAGAATCACAGGCACATTACTGCCACCTGTGAATTTGTCAACAAAAGAAAGCGCAGATTATTTTTAGGTCACATGACATTGTAATTACCAGAGATATCTCCAAATATAATGCTTATTACTACTTCCAAATTATGGTAATTACTAGACCTGCTTGCTTAATGTGTTAATAAAGAAAATAAAGATTTGACTGAATCATTTTTTTACTCATACTAAACACATTTCAGTCTGGTTTCCTTGGAGATCTGTAGACCTCTGACTCCGTCTTTTTAATTTTTTTTTTTTTTTAGTGTGTAGGGGCATGAGTGTGTTCCAGCACATTCCTGTGAAGGTTAGAGAATAACTTTCAGGAACTGGTCATTTCCTTCCACCTTGTCGAGGCAGGGTCTCTCTTCTTTCCACTTCTCTGAGTATTCCAAGCTTCCTGGCTCAAAACCTTTCAAGGAGTTCTCCTGTCTCCACCTCCCATCTCACTGAAGAAAGTTCTGTGATCACAGAAAAGGTTTTCTGTATTCTGTGGGTTCTCACATCCTCGGGCTGAAGGGACTTTGGCCGGCAGGAGCAGGATGACGTGGCTCCCACAGCCTTACCCTTCTCCCCAATTCCCTCTGCCTTGCTAAAAACTGTCAGATCACAGTCCTAAAGCTTACTACCACCAAGCTCTATTCCATTATTTGGCCACTTCCCCCTCCTGAGGCTGACTAACAAGTCCAGTTATCAAAGCATTGACATCCAACAATCAAAAGCCTCCTTTGGCTGCCCTAATTAACATGCCTAATTAAAATTAAATAGCTCACCATGACAGGGTTTTCAAGTTACCTTTATAAACCATTTCCCTATATTCTTTGCCTGTCTCCTCTCCATCCAGAGGCAGTCCTTTGTCCTCCAGGATAAAAATCTTTTCCCCCTCTCCCTTGCTCCCTTCCCCCTCGTCCTTGTCCTCTCTCCTATCTCGGTCTCTTTTTCCCTGTTCCCTGACTCTCTGGGGCAAATAAACCTCCTATGTGCTGAGCACTTGACCTTGGAGGTCTTGAGCCGATGCTTTTCCTTTCACAGGCTTGTGTAGCAAAGGCTTTTACCCTCTGAGCCACAGCCATCTCACCAGCGATGTGTTGTTACAGCTTTTACTTTTATTAGTTACTCACGAGTGTCACACAACGTGTTTGGTCACTTTTACTCCTTCCTCCAACTTCCCAGATCCACCCCTTCTCTGCTCACCTAATTCTGTAACGACTCCCACTCCCTTTCTTTTCAACCCATCCAAACCACTTTGTGCTCCCCAAGTATTCTTAGATGTAATTTTTTCTACTGGAGCATGGTCAACTTAAACAACAACAAAACTCAAAACAAAACAAACAAGAAACCCTGATCCTGGAGTTGAGAGCTGTAAGTCTTCCCAGGTATCCAATTGCATCTTAAGAGGTTAACAACTTGGTCTACTGGGTTCTTGGGGACCTTCAATCTCATATACATAGAGACTCGGACTAGAATCTGAAAATTTTTTGGCGGTTGCTAAAACATCTTATAGTGGCTGGCTTCCTTCCTTCTTTCCTCCCTCCCTTCCTTGCTTTTTAAATTTTTTTATTTTATTTTTTTTTCCTAGCTTCCTGTTATTTCTCATATTGTACCTACAAAGAAGATTTAATGTTAATCTTCCTAAGACCTCTGCAGGGTCATTACTATTCTAATACGAAACACATGGATCTGCTGGCTGAAGGGAACAGAATCTACACCAGTGAGGTTACACAGTTCTCAACCTCTGAATCATCATGAGTACCCAGAAAGCACTGCGCAGTTGCCATTCCTTCCAGAACATTACAAGAGGGAAGTCACCAAGACTCTTGAGTTGCAAAGGTCAGTGAAGGTAGTCAATACAGATATGGGTAGAATCCCAACTGTGTCCCTTACTAACTATGTCACACTGTAAAAATAGAAAAAAATGCTTCACCTATATGAGCCACTGACTCTTTAGAATGGAAAGAAGTGAGATGGGGCCAGCTATATCATGCAAGTTCCCTATCAGAACACCTGTTGTGCAAGCTCCGGGAAGAGCTTGGTGAAGCATAGGGTGAAGGCATGGCTGGACACCATCATCATTGTCACAGCTCTCTTCCTCATGCTGTGCCAGGTGTTCCATTCCCATGGAATATCTACACACCCCTCATCTTTTTAGATGCCCTGACTTTGATGATACATTCCAGTTTGTGGAAGAGAATGGCATCTCTCTGTGTAGCACTGATGACATTTCTATAGAGAATCCTCATTCTTGTTCTATCTTCTCCATGTTAATGTTGGAGGTATGAGTTAACACATTAGAGCCTGAGACAGAAGCGCTCTGTGCTGACTGGTCAACACACAGAAAATCGACTCTGTGGACTCTCCCTAGCCTTGCTGAGCATGCAGTATGAATCAAAAATAGATCTCCACTGGGTGGTCCACTAAGACTTCGTAAGAAATATATGACTTCAGCATTGCCTAGCTTCTCTTAAGATTAGTGGGGTATAGCAATTTCCTCCCGGCTAAAACATTTGACCATGGAGGAAACTGTAGTGGCTATTCCTGATTGTCAACTTGACTATTTCTGGAGTGAACTACAATCCAGAATTAGAAGGCTCACCTGTAATCCAGATCTTGAAGCTGGAAGACACAAGCTTCTGACCTGGATCTTGGCATGGAGATCTTCAGGCATAGTGGCCGTGAAAAGCTTAGCCCCAGGCAAAGTAGTACATGCTCTTAATTCCAGGAGACGGAGGCAAGGAGATCTCTGAGTTTAAGGTCAGTCTGGAACAAAGCAAGTCCTAGATCTAGGTGTGGTGATACACACCTTTAATCTGGGCCATACCTTCTGCTGGATACCTACATAAGAACATTGGAAGAAGGAAGATTCACTCTTCTTCATCTGCATGCCTTGTGGGACTGAGCAACTGCTAGATCCTTGGACTCTCATTCGCAGCTGCTGACCATTGTTGGACTACAGACTGTAAGTCATCAACAAATTCCCTTACTATATAGAGACTACCCATAAGTTCTGTGACTCTAGAGAGCCCTGACTAATACAGAAGTCTCCGTAAGACTAAAGAAGTTCTAAAAGGAGGTTTGCTAAGAAGGAAATTCTAAAGAAACGTCCCTTAATGATCAGGAAGTAAACCACTCAAAAGGCTCAGAGAATCCCTGATACTGACAGCTGAACAAGTTCCCTCCCTCTTCCAGGTTATTTAATCAGAAAGGATGCCTGAGAGGCCTGAAAGAGGCCTCTCCATCCTGTTGAGGTGCCTGTGAGTCTTGCAATGAGCTCCAGATTGTCAGGTTTTGTGAACCATCACCCACTCTGGGGTAGGCTTCTGGAGATACAGCTGCCTTTGAGTGATCTTCTCCTGTAAGTAATCCCTCACCCATACTCCTATAAGCAACACCAGTAAACTCATTGGCTCACTAAGTTGGACATTGGTGGTATTATTATGGTCTATCATTGGTGCCTTAGAGGGTGAATAGACCTGTGTTCACACCTCCCAAGGAGGTGTCTCAAAAAAATTGACTGAATAATGAAACACAAAATTATAAAGCCCCCTTTGCGATGCAATAGCCAGATCTCTAGATCTCCATTAAGAAACACTTGGATATCAGCATGAGCCTGCCACCTATCTGCCAGGCCCAAAGGCTGTGTGAGCTACAGAAGAAACCCAACCATCAGCCTGGTCTCTACAGACTCCAGAAATCCAGCTTGGTTCATTGAAACAGACAAAAGCCTCTTGAGACACTACATTTTCAGTCACAGCCCACATTAGCTAAAGCCAGAAACGTGTTGTTTGCTCTCCAGAGATGCAAAGGGCTCTGAAAATTCTATGGCACTTCCCATTAGCTGTCCATGTTTGTGTGCTTGCATTGTAACAGCCCCCCAGCCCTTAACACAACTTCTGCCATGATGGAAGTATCATTCAAGTCTTGCAACCTGGAACATAGGCAGAAAACCTGTCAAAATGAGAATAAAGACACAATCCATCAAAGTCCATAGTTCTGGAAAAGTCCCTAAATATAACTTACCTTGCTTTTTACCTTCTGTAATTCTGCTTCTGGCTAACTAAGGTGGGTCAACTCAGGATTTTGTGTGTGTGTGTGTGTGTGTGTGCTTAAAAGCTCATTCCAAGAAAGGCTCAGGGCTGCACTTGGGTCCAGAACAACCAATGTTGTAGCCATCTGGCTAATAAGAACTTCTTGTTGGCTTGAATCCACATCTGAGTGTCTTTTCTAGTGGATGCCTCACAGCAGGATGTGTGTGTGTGTGTGTGTGTGTGTGTGTGTGTGTGTGTGTGTTGGGGAGGGGCACATTTGTTCATGCAAGCACAGAGATTAACAATGGATGTCCTCCACAATTGCTTCTCCAACTGTTTTTTGAGCCAGGGCTCTGACCTGTCCTCACAATTTTGGTTAGCCTAGCTGGCCTGCAAGCCTCCAGAACCCTCCCACTTCCTCCCCAAAGCACTAGGACTATGGACTCCCTCTGCCACAGCTGGCTTTTATGTGGGTGCCAGGGATCTAAACTCAGGTTCCATACTTAAGCTGCTTGCTATTTGCCCACTGCTGGCTGCCCATCTTAAAGAAACAGATTACGGGATCAGAACTCCAACCTCAGCAACCGCTGAAAATGGCCCAGGGACAAAGCATGAGATGTAATTAAGATGTTTCAAATCAACATGTAAAACATGTCAGATATTTGAGTATTAATTAATATTTTTTTTTGCAAACTAATTACATTAGAATGACAAGCCCAGGAGGAACTAAAAGAGTTTTCAAATTCTGTTTCACTTCTCTTATTTAAATGTCTGCATGGATTACCACTTTATTCAATTTCTAGGTTTTTTTTAATTTACCAGAAACGATCCAAACATCACACTATTTCACAGCCATCATCATTTATTCATAGCTCAATAGAGGAAGCCAGTATAGCAATAACTCTTTTTTTTCCCCTCACCCCTAATTGTCATTCTGGTGAGAGAAGAGAAATACCAGCCTCAAGTCAAGGAACATTACTGCCGAGCATCAGCCCATGGTCACCAGTCTCCCCCAAGTGTGTGAACATCGTTCATCATGAGGGGTTTGTGCTGAGCAATGCAGACTCCCACCCACAGGGCCCTGCAAGCCCACTCCTCCTATCTTAGCTTGTTCAGGAGGCAAAGTGCGTGGAATCAAATAACTTTGCCCACAGCCGTATGGCCTTGGATAGATCCATAAACTCTTCTGAGCCCCGGCTTTATCATCCATTAAATGAAGGTTATAGGAATACTCTCCCAAGTCCGTTGGAAAGAATAAAAGTAGTAATCCATACAAAATGCTGAGCATGGAAGTCTGGATGCTCCAGAGACATGTCTGTGTTCACTGCCACCGTTGGGAAGAGGCCAGTGTCAGGACAACTCACAGACAGTGTTTCTCACCCCCATATCCAGGTAGACCTTCATCTCTCTGCTGTTCCATCATACACCCACTAAACATCCATTCAATGAAAAGAAATATCTTTACTTCCTATAAAAATGTCTTCAAAGCCAGGCATGACAGTATATGCCTGTTATAAACCCTAGCACTGGGAAAGCTGAGGTGGGAAGACCGTGGAGTTTCAGGATTTCTTGGGGGTATATGAAGAATCCAACCCAAGCCTACAGTATTTCAATAAATAAGCAAAAAAAAAGGACCATGTTTCAATAAATAAGCAAAACCAACAATATGAAAGATGCTTCCACTTATGAAAGAATGCCACGGAGCATCTTACCCAGGTATGACGCTCTCAATCCAATTTTTTGGATCTTGAACAAGGCACGTGGGTGAGTGAAGGGAAGGGTCCATCGCATCCAAAACCTCCTCAGGCTTCCTAAGGAACTTAAACATCTTCTAGGCCATCAGCCCTTCACATCTTTTTGCCTACCTTTGGTACAGCTTATGGAAAGGCACCTGGTTATCCACCTGTGGGTCTCCTATATCACAGGCTCCTTAAGAGGTAGAAAATGATAGCTGACCCATGTTAACTCACCAGTGCCCTAAGGAGTGGGACCAACACTCTCTTTAAACTTGTTGCATGTCAAATCGCATGTCCCCGCAAGGGGTCTGTTCTTTGCCAAATATATTTTGCACTCCACAACTCTGAGAAACCCCATCCTACCTGGTTTCTAGCCACAGCCCTTCCTACACATCTCTCACTATAGCTGGGATCTCTATTATTTTCTTTTCTTACATGTCCCATAGCCCTAGATGGACTCTCTTCAGTCTCTCTGGCACCTTCCAAATCTGTTATTGTGTGTGGGTTTTCAGAATCAGGAAGCTCAATTCCCCACTTCTTAGCTTCAAACATTCCAGTTCCCTCCATCAACCATCACCACCCCCATGCCTCTTGCTTCTTCTCCATGAAAGCCACAAGTGAAGCCACGTCTCCCTTTGCCATTGATAAAGCGTGCTGGATCCTTGAAATTATGCACTCTTACAGAGGATGACAAGCCAGAGCCTCCACGACTGGGCCTCGTTTGGTGTACTGACTCTGAACTGCAATGATATATGAGCCCAGGAGCAGATCTTTTGATCGTAAACAGTCAGAAGGTTGGAATGTATAATGCAATGGAAATAAATGGTGTCAAACCCATAGGACATAATTGATGGTGCAGGGATGGGTTTTGTGATCATAGCACACTCGGGAAGTCTTAACACAGAGCCAGCCAGGCTGATTGGGCTTCAGAATGGCAGACCTCAGAAGGGAGTGTTTGGAAGAGGAGAGACTAGGCTTTCTGTCAATTGTCCCAAGAAGAAGTCTTGGCTCCTGAAGCAATTGGGTGACTCCTGACCTCACTTTCCAGGCACCCCACTGTGCCTGACAGTTACACACATGACCTTGACTCCACTCCTATTAGCTCACCGAATGAACTGTGCTGAGCTCCGGCTTGCTTGTCTGTGAAATAGGGAAGATAGCAATGCTTGCTTCCTAAGACTCCCAGAATGAACTGAAACAAGATGAAGGATGCAGAAGGACTTACACAGTGCCCAATATGCACTCACACACTAGTGGACGTCAACTTTGGTTGTTGCCGTTCCTCTTTTTCATAACACACCCCACTTTCTGTATTCATGTTCTTGTTGATGGCCAAATACATGACGGAAGCACTTGAGGGTGTTTCCTCATAGTTTGAGGGGGATTGCAGTCCACCATGATGGAGAAGTGTAAGGCAGGAGTATGAGACAGCTGGTCACACTGCATCTGAAATCAGGGAGCAGATAGGGAGGGAGGGAGGCCTAGAAATCATCAAGACCCACCTCAAGACCCATTTCCTCCAGCAATGTTTGACTTACTAAGCAGCATCACCAGCTGGGATCCGCGTGTTCAACACACAAGCCTGTGGGAACACTTAACGTTCAGATCACAAAGCAATTGTGCCAGTGGCAAGTTCTAAAGACCTCCTAGGAACAACCAATTTTAAAAATTTATTTATTATTTATTCATTTATTTTTATATGTATGTGTCTGATTTTATATAATACATAAGTGAAGGAGCCTACAGAGACCAGAAAAGGGATCTTTGATCCCTTGTGTCTAGAATTACAGGTGGCTATGAGCTTCCTTGTGTGTGCTGGGAATTTAACTCTTCCTCTGGAAGAGCAGCAAGCACTTTCAAATGTTCTCACAGTTTCAACATCTCATCATTGCTCAGTCCATTTCCCAGTGTCTTTTTAACAGAAGTTCATGGAATAAGGGGCTCCTGCAGATTCAAGGACTGATGCTTCCATTTGGCTTAGTCTCTGAGTTTGTCCTTGTTGATGCTTTGTTTCCTGTAGCACTCAGAATGAGCTATAAACACCCTAGCGAAGGTCACAATGAGTGGCATATGTTCACGGCTGTGCATTAGCAGGTGAATGTCAATGGCCTCCCATACACCAGATCATCCCTTCCACTGTCTCCAACGAGTTGTAAGGCTCATTCCCTATTCTCATTCTACGGGGCAGCACAAAGAAAGGATGGGCATCATCTGCCCACGGTTCACCACCCACTAGATTCTATTCCTTGGGCAGCCTGTTATGGCATAAATATAAAATGGCCTCCACAGACTTCAGGATTGAACACTTGGTTCCCAGCTAGTGATCTGCTGGGGAGGCTGTGCCTCTCTAGGTGATGAGCTTGGTGTGGTAGAGGCCTTTAGCCCCACTCTTTCTCTACTTCTTGGTCCATTGAGGGGAGAAGAACCGTAGCCACTATTCTTGACACCAAGGTACAAAGTCCCACCATGCCTCCTTCACCTCTCCAACTATGAGCAAAACCAAACTTCTTCTCCTGTAACGTGCTTCTTGTCTGGTGTCTGGTTGCAGCAATGAGAAAAGCAACCTGAACAGTAGCAGCCTTGTCCTCATGTGTGTTGTATAGACATCCATGTTCATTGTCCGTGTGTTCACATAACTCAGTGTCTGGGGTTCATACACAGGTAGTGACTGAGAGCCATGCCAATCAAGGTTGTGGCTGCTGCTGCTGCTGCTGCTGCTGCTGCTGCTGCTGCTGCTGCTGCTGGGGCTGGGGCTGTAGCTGTAGCTGTGGTTGGAGCTGCTGGTGCTGCTGGTGCTGCTGGTGCTGGTGCTGTTGCTGGTGCTGCTGGTGCTGTTGCTGGTACTGCTGGTGCTGCTGGTGCTGGTGCTGCTGCTGGTGCTGGTGCTGCTGCTGCTGCTGCTGGGGCTGGGGCTGGGGTTGTGACTGTGGCTGTGACTATGGCTATGGTTGGAGCTGCTGCTGCTGCTGCTGCTGCTGCTGCTGCTGCTGCTGCTGCTGCTGTGGCTGTGGCTGTGGCTGTAGCTGTGGCTGTGGTTGGGGCTGCTGGTGCTGGTGGTGCTGGTGGTGCTGGTGCTGGTGGTGCTGCTGCTGCTGCTGCTGTGGCTATGGCTGTGGCTGTGGTTGGGGCTGCTGCTGGGTCTGTGGCTGTGGCTGTGCCTGTGGCTGTGGCTGCTGCTGGGGCTGGGGCTGTGTTTGGGGCTGCTGAGGCTGCTGCTGCTGCTGCTATTGAGAGAGGTTCTTTCTACACCTCTCCCAAGACACTAGGTCTCTCCGGGTGTTTTTGCTGTTGAGGTCTCACTGGTTGGTCAGGCTGTCCCAGAGGCTTCTTAGCAACTGTCTTTCTGCTTATTTTTCATCTCTAGCACTCAGTTCTGCCTTCATTCTCTGTATTGTCAGTGCACACACTTCCTTCTGTTCCTTACTGGAAAAACCAAGGCTGCCAGGTTTTCATACTCTTTCTGTCTCTTTGTGTGTCTCTGTTTCTCTCTTTGTGTCTCTGTTTCTCTGTCTGTCTCTGTGTGTCTGTGTCTGTGTCTGTCTCTGTGTGTCTGTGTCTGTGTCTGTCTCTGTGTGTCTGTGTCTGTGTCTCAGTCTGTCTCTGTCGTCTGTGTCTCTGTCTGTATCTTTGTCTCTCCCCCTTCAAGGTTATCCACACACATTCAACATCATTTCTTCTCTCTATGCCACATAGGATAAATGATCTTTCCTCATGGGACCCAATGGAAAGTCCCACGCTCTGGAGACACAATGGTGGCAAGCAAGATCCAGTACCCCTGGGAGTGTTCTGGTCTCCCCTGCTCTCAACATGTGCTGGCTCTCAATCTATCCACACACCTTCTGTGGCCTATTCTCCAACACAATGCCACTTGAAAAGTTGCTTCCGGAGTCTTATCTTGCCTCAAGTGCCTGCCTTCTTGAACAGCTGCTCGGTCAAGTGGCTTATATGTCTTCCTGTTTGCGTTTGAAGCCATACCCACCTGGCTTCTGCTTCCACCTACAATGGAAAGGCTTCCCTGGAACACTTGAGATTACACATCGACTGAGCCTAGAACCACCAGCCTGGTCCTCCCTTCCCGAAACCCCATTGAGGTATCCAATATGGCTACCTCATTCCTCTAACCCTCTTGCTCCATGCCTTCCATGAGGATTATTTGGATCTGCATTTTTATGTTCATTCCAGACAGTCCCCTTTTCACTTCCTAACAGTATGGAAGACAATTTCCCCACACTTGTTCTAATGCTTATTCAGTGACTGATAAGCTCTCTCTCTCTCTCTCTCTCTCTCTCTCTCTCTCTCTCTCCTCCCCCCCCATGCCTTGGCTGGTGCTCTTAAGTGTTTTGGTTTGATAGCAGCCTAGCTCACCTTCAGTGCTCCCCTGAGGACTCTCTGCAAACACATAGGCTCACTCAAATTTGAACTCAGATCTGAGGTTTGTATGGAGAGAGCTGTGCTCTTGTGGGAATCTTGCTCCTCATGAACTGGCTGACACCAAAACACTTCTTAGCCAATCCTCCCTATAGAATACCTCTGTTCTGAGGACATGGTTGTGTATTGGAATTGTGCATGCATTGTGGCTTCGTGCCTGGAATATATTACTGTCTTGTCAAAGTCCACCATAAAAAGCACTAACCATATCTCCAAATAAGAAATCTGGGCCCTTGAGTTCAGGCCAAATGACCTTTCAGAACTCTTGAAGTGACCATTTGCTCTAGGTTTGAGGTCAGGGGAAATGATCACCTTGTGACTTGGCAAAATGGGCAGAAGCCAAGAACACTACTGTGAAAGGCCCTTGATGTTCAAGTGGACCTTGTCCTGAGTGACAGAAAAGGTCATGAAACCCATTGTGAAGTACACTGTGCTAGGACATCACTGCCTGGCAATGCTAACAGATTATAAAACTGTGTCCCCAGACACAGCTCTTAAATGATCGCTCACCCATTGAGTGTTTTGCTATTGTTGTACTTTAGACAAAAAGGCTTGAAGGTAGAATTAAGTAATAACAGGAGCTCCATTTATGAAGTGTGTCCCTTTCAAGACAAGAATCCAAATTCGAGTACCAGACTCATTTAAAAAAAAAAAGTTGGGTGTGTGATGCATGTTTATCACCCTATGAAGAGGCGGAGATCAAAGAATTCCTGAAGCTCACTGGCCAGGCAGTCTTGTCTACTTGGCAAGTTCCCAATCAGTAAGAGAGGTGGTGGATATCGTTTCTGGGGAGTGACACTTCTTACCTACACACACACACACACACACACACACACACACACGTGCGCGCACACAAGCACGTATGGTCAGGAGAGAGGGGGGGGAGCAAGAGGGATCACATTCTTGAAGACCTGCTTGGTGCCAGGCTCTCATAAGTATCACATACTGGTTGCCCTGTTTACAGTTCACACCAAATAGAAAGTATTTTCACTAAAAGACCATTTACTGAGGATCTGTAAGCTCAGTAAACTGTAATCAGTAGAGCCTAGCTGCCCCCTGGGGGTACATTCTCGCAGGGGGTGCATATTCTCCCCCCAGAGATTTTCTCTGTCTCTCTCCACCACTCTCTGCCCCATGTCTCCCATACAGAGGGATGGAGTGGGGCGCCTCTGCCACATGGCTATGTCACTACAATGCTTGTCCTCACTGTGGACCAGGAACAACAGAGAGAGCCAGGAACCATGGATTGAGCCCTCAGGAACCATAAACCAAAAGAACTCCTGTCTCCCTAAAGTTATGGCAGGTGTTTTGTCATAGCAATGAAAGGCTGATGCACCATTCTGTGTGTGAATTACCATGACACTTTGTAGATAAAAGATTGGGTGAGGGATTGACTTCTGTTACACAATGGGTCAGCAGTAAACTAGAAGTCCCCTTTGAGACACAGACCCCATCCTGTCGCCCTGCCCACACAACAGTTTACTTGGTCCTCATGAAAAGTGCCAGGCTCTCTAATGAGCCAGGTGGCCAGAGTTGGTCTGCTCACAGCAAGGGCAGCTCAGCTCTTCCTGAGGACAGTAACCTCTTTTCAAACAGGCCAGACTGCTTCTAACTGGCTCACAGAGACTGATAGCTTTCTCGAGACACAGACTTGAGACAGGAAACATAAATGATTTCTTGGCCTGGAATAAAGTTTCCTTTAGAAAGGAAAAGAAGAAAACCATTAGGAACACTCCACCCGCCCCCCTAGAGCCACCGCGATCAGCACCTGTGTCATTTACCACTGCAATTATTTGGGGTAACAAAACAGTAATATCAATCAATCCAGTTCGACTGCTCTGCCCTCAAACAGAAGCTGCCCCATTTATAAAACTGGAGGCCCTCCACTGGGTCTGTAGTACCATTAAACTATCAACAGGCAATCACTAAGGGGAGGCACAAAAAAACCAAAAACCAAAAAACAAAAAACAAAAAAACAAAAAAACCCAACTGTTAACTGAAAGGAAATAATTTTCTTTTATCCCAAAACATACTGGCCAGCAGAGTCCTTTGTCTGGCTGTCAGTAGAGTCAACGTGGGCTGGGTCTCAGATCTTTGTTTCCATGCAGTCTGTGTTTGAGAGAGGCCAACAGAAACACTTGCAATGCAATGCCTGAGCCTAGGTAACCAGGTTTCTCTCTCAGCAGGGCAAGCTGCGTGACGATAAATAGGGGGAAATGTGTATGCATTTGTGTGATAAAGCAGGCTTAATGATTCCCGAGGGGAAGGAACCCGGAGCCAAGCAGTTGCAACTTAGGTTCAAAACGGATCCACGCAGGGCCAATTAACGTGCAAATATGTATGTGCTGAACCTGCACTCCATCCGTCATGTGCGCGTGGAAATTGGGCCATTTATCTGTTATATTATGTATGTGACATCTTAGTTTGGTTCTTACAGGCTGCTTGGGGACAAAGAGGCCATGTGCTCTGCAGCTAGCAGAGGGAATTTAAGATAAATTCTTCAGCTGTCCTCAACGTTGCAAGGCACGGAATTTGGTTGGAAGATAAAGCTTTTCCGTCGGCAGGGTTTTAATGTCTCTCCATAGCCCGTGTGGTGTCTTATTAAAACTGTGTGTGGTGAGGGAGGGGCGGCATATGCCATGAGGAGTTATTGGCACAGACAGCTTGCTGTCATGTTTCCTGAGTCCGGATTTAGCAAACGTTATTCACATATTCGCTGTCAATCTGCAGAGAGAAAAGAGAACTGTGGAAGCTGTTCATGCACTCATTCCACGGGCTTGTAATTCTTTTTGTTTTTCCTTTAACCCATGGCTCTGCCACAGGTAGAGTCTGTTCTGCCTAAATTATAATGGCTTGTCTGTATTTAGGCAAAAAGCAAAAAGAAAAGCAAAAGGTGACAGGAGACAGAAGAGGCCCGCCCCGATGCAGTTACCAGATACATTGCTATTCACATACAAGAAGGCACTGCTTGTTTGTGGATTTGAATCTCACATTAAATAATAGTGACCACTTGCTTTGATGAATCACCATTAGAAATTCAATTAATAAAAGGTTACCTCCCTACAGTAGTGAAAAGAAAATCATGTTCAGTTGCAGCAATGACAACTGAGCCTTCAAAGCAATGGTGTTGAACATGTGCCCTGCCTGGGGGAGGAGAAACCGAGCAGACCAGGGAAGGACCTCACGAGGTCAGTGTTTGCTCGGAGATGTCACCTGTGTGCTGGATCCTCACACCTTTATTCTCTCAGTCCCTCTGCCCTATTCTGATCCTGAGGATGTCACAGGTACTATGAACAATTGATTTTCAACCATGGCCTCCTGCAGAGGGTGTCCTGCTCCAAACCATGGGAACAAATGACTTCAGAAGGAGGCCTCTAAAACTGAGGGTCCAATCAAATCTTTCCTCCTCATTTCTAGTAAATACTTTGTCCATATCTTTGAAAGGCTGACACCTTCCTTCTCTTCCCTTTCTTCTCTCCTTCCCTCTCCTTCCTTCCCCTCCATCCTTCCTTCCTTCCTTCCCCTCTCTCCTGTTCTTCCCAGTCCTCTTTCCCTTCTTTCTATCTTTTCCAAACGATTCATTTTGCTCACTTGGTGTTTCTCACACACGTTAGTCCCCACCTGCGCTTCGTAAGGCCATTTCACATACCTGTGGCTGAGTCTGGATCCTGGTCATGCATTCCATTGTATCCTACGCCATGATTTGCTTATGAATTGGCTAATGGGCATGAGCTATTTCCAGCATAGAACCATGGGATTAGAACCTCCAAGAACGTTCCTGCCTGTGATTGCTCGTAGGCAACAGCAGGAGCATGCATTTTCCTCAGCCCTACCAGTGGAGGCTGGATTGTCAAGTCTGCAAACATTTCAATCAAGGCATGAAGTACTTTTCTCTTCCCAATCTGTACTGCTAGAAAATGGAAAGGAGAAAATATACAAGGGCATTTATTATTGGTGTTGTTGCTGTTGTTGTGATCGTTTGTTTGTTTGTTTTCTATTGATTGAAGGTTTTAAGTTGCCCAGTATGGCAAAAATGTTAGCGAGTGCCTTGGAAAGGGAAAGGCGCTAAAAGACGAAGACAGCTGTCCATGGTGCTGACCACAGAAGTCTGCTGGTGGCCTAGCATTCAGAAGTGATCCTTAATAAATAACAAAGTAAGGATTTACTGAACATGACCTGTGCAGTCACCTATGTGCTTTACACATCATGGTAGTCAGAAGTCAAAACTGTGCTCTGACAGACATGGCTTGGACTCATTCCTTCACTGAATGAGCCTTAGAAAGTTTGAGTGTTCCTGAACCTCAGTTTACCTGTCTGTGAAATGGAAATTATGACAGCTGCTATAACCAAGGTTTTTGTGAGCATCCTATACCAAAATAAATGAGAACATCTCTGTAATACTGAGGATATGACAGGTCCTTAATGATAGAACTATGCATTGTGCTCCCTGTAAACCTCTTGGGCAGCTACCGCCACCAACCTTTTCATGTTCTCAAAAGCCTTGTGGGCAGGGGTGTCAGCAACAAGGTTCAGCAAGATGTCTCTGATGATAAAGGCACTTGTTGCCAAGTTTAAAGATATAAGTTCCATCCCTAGGCCTACATGATAGGAGGAGAGATGTGACTTACATAGAGTCTCCTTTGACTTACACACACACACAGAGAGAGAGAGAGAGAGAGAGAGAGAGAGAGAGAATCAATCAACCAATAAGATGGCATTTGAGCCTCTATAAGCCTGAATTGTTATTCCCATTCTGAAAAGGAGAAAACAACGTCTCTGAATATAATGTGTTCAAGTGACTAGCTCCAGGATTATTCGGAAACTGGTAAGACTGGGGGCTCCTAACCTCCATCATGTTTCTGCAGCTCCTGAACCTTTCTGTAAATCTCTGCGCCAAATACGGACTTCACTATTCAAGTTTGATACAGACCTGTGCTATTCACATACCACGTGCCTTGTGAAACAACAGAACCATCCTACCCATCAATGGGGACACTGCAGATGCACTCCTGAGTGGTCACTCATGCTCTATAGGAGCCATCTCCATGAGCTTTGTTCTGTAACAAAGCATAGGAGGTACCATTATCCTTGGGGCAATGAAAGTGGTGGACAGACAGGCACTAATATCCAGGTCACCAGACATTGCTTTCTCCAAGTTGTGACTTGAGAAGAGAGGAGAGGCACTATGGCTGCCTTCTTGGGGGGGTAGCCATGACACTATAAACAATTTCCAGCCAGTGGTCACCTTGTTGGAAACCGGTGATCAATATCTGTTAATATATTTTCTACTATACCGTCAGCATCTGCTAAAATTCTCCTCAGGTCCTGGAGGCCACGTAGGGAAGACAAAAGAAGGAGTTTCCAAAGTAAGTAGAAGACTACTTTGAAATCCTCACCACTATTCTAGGCTTCTCAGATCATGCTCTGTGAGCAAGGGGCCAACACAATCCTGCACCATGGAAAATGTGCCATAGACAGAAAAACCAGACACCAGACCACAGGGAGAAGCACAGCCAGGGAACTTGGTTCACTCCCAAAAGAAGCCACTTGAAAATGACCCCCAAAGACAGAAAAACCATGTTTCCTACCTCAACGTGGTCATCAGCAGGACTCACCAAAACCTGAATCAAAGAAAAAAAATACATTAGTATTGATTCAACAAGAATGCAATTGCATTAATTGTCTTTCTAAAGGAACTGGCATAAATAATTTTTATAACCAGAGGGGGACTATGGGACAACCCCTATGAGCATGTACAGACACACACACACACACACACACACACACACACACACCTAGAGGTACACACACATATATATGCTTATATAGAGAGAGACATACACATATATACAGGCATAAAACAAACCCATAGAAAAACAGATCTTCACACACAGGCACACACACACACACACACACTTTCTCTTCCACCAAGCACAGTGACAGCAGATTCATCTTCACAGTCCTGTGAAAAGGTGAAGAGGATAATTAATATTTTCAACACATTATAGCAAGCTTGCCAGGAAGCAGAAGGGGGAAGGCCATGTGCAAAGCCGCACAGCAAGGATTAAATGAACACCAAGGAAGCAAAGGCATTGATGACAATTCCTCTTATTAATGACACTTTTGCGGTATTTTGTCCCTTAAGTTTCAAGCCAGCCTCATGGGAAGTTACAGAGACAGCAACAACTGCAGCCCCCATGTTTGCAAAATGCCTCACAATATTGTGAAGTATAAAGTCCTGGCAGGCTTTGTGCCAAATTCTTCATGTTTCTTTTTTCTCATTTAACCCTCTTAAAAAAAAACTTTTATTAGTCCCTCTTCATAGATGAGAACACCAGGGCTTAGAAAACTTAGCTAACTTTCCCAAGTTCTGAACAGTAATAAGTGGAGAGAATTAGATTTGATCCTGGAATAAAGGCATGTCAGGCTCCTATGGAGAAGACCACAGTATACAGGGAGTTCAGATTGGCAAGCCACTGAAGCTCATAATAGCCCAGGAAGGGCCATCTATCATGGAGCCAGGCATGCATACGCATTCAAACACACACATATGTGCAGGTGCCTGTGGATGCCAGAAGCAGACATCTATGCCCTAAAGCTGGAGTTACAGATGGTTGAGAGCTGTCCAGTGTGGGTGCTGGGAATTGAACCTGGGTCTTCTAGAACAATAGCAAGTGTTCTTAACCACTAAGCCACCTTTTCAGGTTCAGGTTGGCTTTGTTGTTGAATTTGTATGTGTGTGTATGTATGTATGTATGTATGTATGTATGTATGTATGTATATGTATTGTGGTCAGGCATGTGTGAGAACATTTGTAAGCATATGTGTGTGTGTGTGTGTGTGTGTGTGTGTGTGTGTGTGTATAAGTCACAGAACACTCTTGTGTGTCAGTCTTCAGGTACCATCCACCTTAGTTTTGCAGACAGAGTCTCTCACTGGGACATCAGACATGTCAACCAGGCTGAACCAGAGATCCTCATGTCTCTATCTCCTCAGAGCTTGAATAACAAGCACATGTCACCACACACAGCTTTTTTAAAAAATGAGTTTTGGGCATCAAATTCAGATTTTCATGTTTGCAGAACAAGCCATTAACTGACTGAGCCATGTCCCCACCCCCAGGGATTTGACTTTTCAAATCACTTCTACAAACTTTCTGCTTGCAATTTTCCTGGAGTGTTAGAACTGACTCTGACAACTTCAGTGACATTTTCCTATCAGAAAACCAGACTACTAGCTCATCCAGTGCTGCAGGTCCATCACCTTAACTTAGAAAGCTGAAGCATGAGGATCAGGAGCTCATGGCCTGCCTGAGCTACTGAGGGAGTGCAAGGGAAGACTGGCAACTTAGTGAGACCACAACTCAGAATAAAATGTAAAACGAGGCTGGGGATGTATCTCAGTAGTGGAGCACTTGCTTAGCATAGATGAGGCCCTAGACTCAATCTTCAACATAATGTGGGAATCTAAATGAAGAGTGCTAATCAATTCAGTGTACACTGAGTTATAACTGATTTTCATTCTCCAAAATCACACATTGATGTCTTAGACTTTGTATGGAGATGCTTGGAAGTGAGACCTTAAGAAGTGACCACACTGTCCATTGAGATGACTTCGGAAAGGCAAGGTCTCTGGTAGGATTGGTGTCCCTCAATAAAATTCCAAAGGCTTTGCTTTCTGTACACACACACACACACACACACACACACACACACACCCATACCAATAAAGGTCATATTGGGGACACAATGGAAAAAGAGTCATATGTAGCCATGGCAGCCATTGTGAGGCCATTGACCTTGGACTCCTGGCCTACAGAACCACAAGCCTCCAAGGCTATTGTGAAGCTACCTTCTGTGTTCCTGCATAGCAGCTGGCTCAAACTTTGTCTGGTACCAGCTCACAGTAGTGAATTCAACAAAGGGCTTAGGAAGACATGATTCCTGACCTAAGAGATCAGCCCCTGCAGCATACTCTAACTCAGCCTGTCCCAACATTTTCTCACCCACACTCACCAGCAAAGCATTACCCCCCTGCCCCCCGCCAGAGTCATCTTCCCCAGATAGGGAAGGGAGCAGACAGAGCTCTTTTCCCATGGAGAAGCATTCATGTTTCATTAGCTTCCCAAACTAGAGGCTAACCTTCAGACTGCCCTCACCCAACAGGGTTGGGTGACATGGTCAAATGCTTACCAGGCTGGATCAGTAGGAAGTACCATGAGAAACAGTGGTGGTTACAGGCCAGAGTTATGTCATGGCTCCCTCCCCTGCATGACTGCAAGAGCCTGGGATTTTCTAGCTATTGCCTCTCCCCTAAAGTACAAGGAGATCCCTCTGCTGCAAAACCTCCTCTCTTTCTCTCTCTCTCTCTCTCTCCTCTCTTTCTCTCTCTCTCTCTCTCTCTGTCTGTGTGTGTGTGTGTGTGTGCACACGCGCGTGCGCACACGCACATGCACATGCTCTTCCGTGTGGTCCCCAAGAGAAGTAATGAGGGATAAATCTGACGTTCACCAGCTGCAGGTTTCAGGCAGTCCCAGCTCCTCTCTCTCTACCCACAAACAAGAGAGGCACAGTCCTCAGTCGACCCCTCATGAGCGTGGGCAGCACAGTCCTTAGCCAACCCCTCTGGTTTCCTCTTGTTCATCATCTATTATTTCCTAAGCTTGTGTATTTCCTCTTGCTATGTCCCTTGATAGCACCCTCTCACAAAAACCTCACTCCTCACAGTTACTGCAAATACTTGCTAACAAAGAAAAGCATGCACACAGCTAGTGTTACAAAGGCTAACATGATCAAAACACCAAAGAGGCTAAAATCTAGGGTTACATGCTCAGCTGCCTATGAGGGGACAAGATGGTTAAGGCAGCTGAGTTTATGCAGAACTAGAGATTTCTTTTCCAAGTAAAGCAGTTTGCAGCAGCTTTTAACAGGCAACATGTGGCTCCAGACAAATAAAGCCTGAGTACCCTAGAAGTGGCTGTTGAGTGTAGTTTATGATCCAGTGTGTTTATAACCTGCCACCATGGGGAGTGTGTGGCCCAGGACAGCTGTGAATGTGACCTGACACAGCTGTAAACTTAAACATTCTGAAATTTTATCTTGGTGACTTCTTTTCCGGGAGCTGCTGCATGGCTCTCAAGTGTAAACTCTGCCAGACGGTTAAGCCAGATTGTAACTTCAAAAGGCTGGACATGCAATACACGACGATACATGTGTATTTTAAAACATGATGCAATGTCTCCATGTGTGCATGTGCACACACCTACACAGGCACATGTATGCAACACACACACAGGAAAGTAGCGGGCACAGCACAATAGCATGCCTAACATAGGAAAGAATGCTACTCTAGAGAATGCCTATGTTATTCGCCCTCTTCCTGTGCAAACACACATGCATATCTAAAAGCTATCTGGCAGGATACACACACAGCAAACTAAAGAAGAGCCTGGAACTTCACTGGGACTCGTCTGTGTGTGACAGGAAATTGTCCTTTCTCCTGGTTGTTTGAAACTTTCCCACAAAGGGTGTATCCATTTATAAAGCTAAAGCCAAATTCAAAGCAATAAAGAAAACACAGCCTAACAGCGTTAGTAAAAAGCCTTTGGGAGCACTGGGGCTTCTCTTCTTAACCACAGAGGAGGGGAATGAAAATGACTCTGACCTGATCCAGAGCTGGAGAGACCCGCAAGGTCTTGAGACCCACATAAAAATGTTAGGTATTCTGATATGCACCTAGAATCTCCACACAGGAGAAGTAGGTACAGATGGCTGCCTGGGACATCCTGGCCACTTTCCCTAGCCTAGTTGGAGAATTTTAGAGAAACTGGAGAACCTATCTCAATAAACACGGTGGACTACATCATGAGAACAAGAGCCGAGATTGTCTTCTGGTCTCCATAGGCATGAGCACCCATGCACACACTCAAAATATAAGTCACATAGTAAAGCAATACTGAATAGAGAGGCTTGTGGCCAACTGGAAAGCAGCCATATTTTATTTATAGCCTATCACTACACATATTCGATAAACCTACTAAGAAACAAATGTAATAGATCTGTATATTCTTTTCTGGTGCTCACAGCTTAAGGCTTACTCGGTAAGGTACACCCATAGACCTATGACCTATCTGTACCTTGTGATGGCTGTATGCATACTAGACACACTAGAATGAACCACAGAGGCCAATGAGATGAGGGTTCTTTAAAAGGATACAGGCTGCAGCACTTGGTTTTGATCTTGTCCAAGGCAGCAGCCATCAGAGAATATGCAGTGGGGGGGTTGATCTGATTAGAGGCCTGCTGCTGGTGGGCCATTCTGTAGACCAGCACAGGGCACAGGGACATGGGAAATCCCCAGCAGGGCAGGCGTGAATGCTTTGTTCTGGCTTTTCTTCATTGCTTTAATCATTTCCCTTGCTCTCCTCTGGTTTCCGAATTGCTTTTGAAATTCCAACATGAAGGTGCTCTTCTTCCCTTGTGTTGGGAACTTGATGTCCACGATCCCATTTCAACTTTAGCCTCCAAAATGCACTGCCATGTCCCCATCCACAGACAGGGAAACCAAGACTGGGAACCTGAAACCTTTACCTCACATGACACCAGAAATGTCAGAAGGCTGAATGGAAGGAACTCAACTCTGACATTAGAAGAGACTTCAGGACAGACAGATATGTTGGCACCAAAGCAGAGATGCTCACAGTTCCATAGACCCAGGGCTGAGTCCACTGCTACCAGGGAAGGCACAGGCCATCCAGCCACCCGGTCTCCCTCCACATGTTTCTGAGACATCTAAGCACTGTTTGGGCCCTAGCTAGTCTTTCCATCACCAGAACCCTCTGTGCTAATAGCCTGTGGCACCTGTCTGTAGCCTGTGCACTCATGTACACATGTTTCTTGATCTCACAGAACAGAAACTTGAAAGGATTTAAGCTCTGGGAAGAACGTATTCAAATACTGGATGGAGCTCACTGTAAATAGTCCAGATAAGATCAAAGAGCCTTAATTACCTCTCTAGTAGGTAGAGGAACTGTGAGCTGAGCCCCAGCTCTCTACATTGAGAGCTGCTGCTCTCTGTACAGCTTGGCAATACTCTAACTCAGAAATCCAGATCCAGGCAACCATCTCCCATTCATTAATAGGACATTATCCCATCCCCATGTTGTTGGTGGGTGTGGAGGCTCTGCTATGTCTTCCCCTCCCATAGTCCGGCATTTACTTCTAGGTCCCCGTGACTCAGCAAATGCTACTGCTCATGGCCTGCCAGGCAAGAAGACAAAATTATCACATCACTTCTTAAGCCCTGGCCTGCTGGGCCTTCAGATCTCTCTCCACATCAGTAAATGTCACCACTGTGCTGAACAGGTTACCCTTTGCTTGTGAAGTCAGCATGTAACTTTAACAGACCTTCTGGGTAACGGCCCATGAGAACATGATCGCTGGGACATCATGGAAGTGATCTCTCTGGTTGATAAGCATCCAAAAGAAAATGTTAAGTCTCCGTGTCCTGGGGTCTGCTGGGTAATCTCTGCTAGGCTGCCAGGCTGTCTGCAGCTTATGAGCTAGATGACTGACACCAGCATAACTCGTGAACATACAAAGCATGGAGGTTGCCTGCTTGTCTGGCTTCTTCAGCTTTACTTCTGTTCTTGAAAGATGTCTCAGGTGGACCTAGAAGCCCATAACCACTCTAGGACCTGAGAATCCAAGCCCAGATCTCAGAGTGAAACTCAGACCTTACAAACACCACGAAGCTCATTTCTCCACCCCTCCAAGCTGGCCAGGCTTCACCAGTGGGATTAACTGGGGGATATAGTGGTCTTTTCCTTCATTCTCTGTGAGTACCTGTGAGTTTCGTCCAATGGAAGCCACGGAGGAGTTGGGCTTGAGATATGTACTTAGTGCACCCAAGGGGACCAGCTTCAAGGTAAGGTGACCTTGGTGTCAAGAGTTACTGAGAGAGTAGGTAGTCCTCTTCATTCATCTTGAGATAACAGGAAATGTCTGGCTTTCTGTCTCTGAAAAGTTACTGTGAACAAAGGGACCAGGCACCAGGATGGGCTTTCTTCATGAACTTGAGTCAATCCTGCTTGAATTGACTGAATCTCTGGGCAGTAGACCTTGATATAAACATCATCACTTGGTCTCTGTCATCAAAATGTAGTGAAGTTTAACATTAACTTGTTTTGGGTAATAAGACAAGTGCCACTCAGAAGTGCAGTGACCTGCAACTCCTCTGTGAGCTGTGCCTTGGGAAGCCTCTCCAATGGGAGTGTTGTGAATAAGTGGCAGCCTCTACCTCTGCTCTAGCTTCCAATGTATCTTCTTGTTGTCCAGCAACCACTGTGGTCCAGCATCCACTCATGGCACAACTTCATCTATGGTCTAGCATCCACCTGTGGTCCAGCATCACCTGTGGTCTAGCATCCACCTGTGACCCAGGATTCACTCATGGCACAACTTCATCTGTGGTCCAGCTTCTACCTATGGCCCAATTTCCACCAGCAGTAGCCACATTACCTGGTATGATGGTCCATCTTTACTGTCAGCTTAACATATTTAAAATTACCTAGTAAAACTTATAGTCCATGACCATGTTTTTAGAAGGGATAAACTGAAGAAAGAAGACCCACACTAAATACAAGCAGTGCCATTCCACAGTCTGGAGTTGTGGACAGAACAAAAAGGAAGAAGAAAGTCTAGTGGCAGTTTCTATCTCTCTCTGCTTCTTAGCTGTGATAGATGCAGTGTGACCAGCCACCTCATATCCTGCCACAATTACTTCTGCTCCGTGGTAGGTTGTACCCTCAAACTGTGAGCCAAAGATGGCCTCCTTCCTAAAGTCGCCTTTGGAGGAGATTTTGTTAGAACAACAAGCAAAGCGACTAATCAACCTGGACATCCAGAACTCTGCAGATGGCTCTGAAGCTGCGGCCACGTCCAGGATTTCATTGTGTCAGTGTACTTGCTGCTTCACCCTGGCCAGTGCAGGTACATAAGGTAGCCTCACGTGCTTTGCTGCAGTGAGCATGGAGACCCTTGCCCTAACTCGTATATCCAGTCAGGCTCTACGATGAGCTTAACCAACAGATTCTTGTGGAAGAGACACTGCCGCCTCGAAGATTGGCCATGACTACAAGTGTCACCTGGAGCACTCTCAGTGTAAAACTGATTGTCCCAACACAACCATGCTGAAGAAGCCATATCTTTGAAACTTGAAACCAGTCCCAGCTGAGACTAAACTTCCAGCCTGGCCTTCTAATGTCTCAGGCAGATCAGCTCCCCTGGAATGCCCATCTTCCAACTGAATGCCACCAAGATGGCCCATGAGAAGTCGTCTAGACTTGTGGCCCACAAAATCTTGAACATAATCAATAGTTAGCAAGTTTGGAGTCACTTTATTATACAACAATAGAAAAACACACAAAAGGTACTCAGTGTTGCTAAACCTATAATTTTAGACTTAGAAAATGAAAATTATAATATTTTACAAGATCGTTGTGAGAATTAAGCAAAATAATACATTCAAAGTGCTTGGCTCAGACCCTGGCCTATGGTAAGCAGCAGGCTCTGTGAGCCAGAGAGCTGTGCAGGACCTCATGCAATCACGGCCACTTTTGTTTATTGTCACTCATGGTATTAGGAGAACTGGATCAAGTGTCCTCCTGGTCAAGCACATATGGACTGCTCTGGAGTTAAAACACTCATCGTTATAAATCTTCAGAGTCGGCAAGCTGAGTATCAGAGAGGGGAAAATGTGTTGCCCCTCTCTGAGCTTCTGTTTCCCCTCATTTGGACTTGGACACCAAATCCCATCTGGCTTTTCTGAATCAAGATTTGAGGAAAACATAAAGCTTGGAATGAAAGATACCATGTCCAGCTCTGGTTTGGATAGTTTTGTGAAGTGGCTTTTATGAGCTCCCCACCAGTGCACCCTGATTATGAACCCCACTGCATTTCAGATCACCCAAAGAATACTTTTTCAAAGTCTGGAAAGTCCCCCTCACTCTCCCACCCCTGTCTCCTCTACTTTTTTTATCAAATGTGTATGTGCAAATGGAGTGCCTGCATGTATGTACATATGCTTACATATGTGTGAGTGCATGTGCGGAGTACATGCACGTATGTATGGAGTTCGGAGGTTGCACTCAGAGCTCACTGATTCAGCTAGCCAGCTCTCTTCAGGGACCCCTACCTCTGCCTCCTAAGGACTGGGATTAGAGCAGTCCACCATGCCCACCCAACATTTAAGTGGGTCCTGGGGATTCAAGCTCCTGTCTCATGATCCATCTCTCCAGCTCCTCTTTCTTCCATTTTTACCCAAGACTTAGTTCCAAACACTGTGTTGCCAAAAATTCATGCCACATTTTTAAAAAAAATTTTTTTAAAGAGGAAAGAACCTGTTGGTGGATTAAATTCATCTCCCCATCCCCAAGCCCACCCCTAATCAAAGTCTGTAGTCACCAGGTAAGTCCAATAAATACATGTCTCTTAAAATTGTTCTTATGGATGCACAGTATTTTTCTCCATATCGCTCACTTGTCAGAAGTGAAATATTTACTTACAGTTACTTCAGAATCTCTGCAGCCTGCAACCTAAGGATAGTCTGCTTATGGTGCAGAAGGACCAGAGGTCATGGGACTGAGATGGCAAAATCACACTGCTCTGGAGGCAAGAAGCCCTATCAATGCCTGCCCTTGGCTTGCCCTTGAAACTGGTGTGTTGTCAAGGTTAGGGTAGTCACAGCACTGAGTTGATTTCAGCTGCCATGTGTCCATCAGTCACTCTGACACATGCTGGAAGACACTGGGGAGGTTGAGATTGTGTGAGAAGTGGATGCTGGAGCTCCCAAAGTCCCTTCCAGTAGTAACCCAGCATCTCTGAAGAAGTACCAGATAAGATCATTTAATTCTAAGGACTCCTTTGTTGAGAGTGGGATTCAAGAACATTTCTTCCTTTGTTGCTTATGTGTGTTGTTTATGTGAATGATGGATGGGGTGCATATCTGGGAGTCAACTTTGTGCACTCAATTCCAGATTTTTGCGGACTCCTGAGAATGAGCTAAAGTCCTCAGGCTTACAGGAAAGTGCTTACCTCACTGAGCCTTCTCAGCACACAGGATGCAAGGTTTAAATTAGCTCCTTAGAAAGTTCTGTTTGCCAGTCTAACTTGGTGTATTGGGTATGCTTGGTCACTCTGACAAAAACACTGGAGTAAACAAGATAGGAGAGACATACTTTGGCTCATGTTTATAAAGGTTTTAGTCTATGCTCAGTGGATTCCATTGCCTCTAGGACCACCTGTGATAAGGCAGAGCATCATGGAAGAAGAACACTGACAAAAAGCTGCTCACTTTATATCAACTATGAAGTAGGGAGACATGAAGAAAGGGTCTGGGAACAATGTGCCTTTCAAAGGCATGACGCCAATGTCCCACCTCCACTCTACTGATCTCTCAATAAGCCACTCAGCAGTCAGCTCATCGATGGGCTACCTCGCCTAGGAAGCTAGCACCTACCCTACTTCCTCCATTTGGCTCCACTCCTAACAGGCCATTCTTCTATGAACTCTTCAGTGGATTCATCCACTGATAATGTTAGCATCCTCATTATACAGTCATCTTTCCATCATTCAATCTCTCAACCGAGCTAGGGACCACGCCTTTAGCACATGAGTCTTTAGTGGGGGACATATCATATCAAACCACAATGTCTGGCAATCTAGAAATAAAGATAAATTTGTTTGAAAGTGCTCCTTATCCCAAGCCTTTCATATATATATATATATATATATATATATATATATATATATATATGTGTGTGTGAAATATGCATATATGTGTATATAACATACACACATACATACATATGAAATACATATGAATGTAAAATATATACTTGTATATAATATATATAAAAATATATATATATAATGCAACTAGAGGCTTATGGCACAAATGATACCTTTTAGCATGTATGCATGCATACAAATATTGCATATGTTATGAAAAATGTAAATAGGAAGTAAGCAAGAAGTCCACTACTGGAGGTTCGGCTCAGTGATGAATCCTGGTCCATCCTTCTCTCCTGAACAGCTAAAGTGATCATCAAGCAGAGTCTGCAGCAGCCTGATCAGAGAACAGCTGAATATAAAGGATCTCCACTATGTAGACAGGAGGAGCAGCAAGTCTGGAAAGATGTCTCAGTGGGGGAAGGGCTTCCTGTGCAAGCATGAAGTCCTGGGTTTGTTCCCCAGCACCCACATAAAATCCAGGTACAGTGGTGTGCACCTGTATTCCCACACCTTGGGAGGCAGACACAGGCAGATCCTAGAGTTCTGCTGCTCAGCCAGTCTGGGAGAAATGGTGGGCTCCTGGTTCAGTGAGAGGAAGGTAACTGAAGTCAACCTCCGGACTCTTTATGTGCACACACACACACATTCACACAACCTCACATACAGAAATTCAGACACACACAAATATACACACAGACACACACAAACACACTCAAATGCACATTCACACATACACTCACACAACCTCTCATAGAGAAACACATGAAGTCTCTCTCTCTCTCTCTCTCTCTCAGACACACACACACACACACACACACACACACACACACACACACGCAGGGGTGCTGGGGGAGACCAGGAATGTCAGAAGAAAGCATAAACATGTTGGATTCTTTGGAATATCCAATATTCATTGGCTTCCTTCTGCTTCCTGCACTGTGAGTCTTCTACAGTAAGCGATTTCAGAGGACACAATCGTCTAGACAGTGTCTAGCTCCTGCTGGCCCTTCAGATCATCTACCCACTGTCCTCATGTCCTCTGCCTCAGGAACTGGTGACCCTACAACAAAGCCAGACTGTGTGACTCCGACCAACACAAAGCAAAGAGATGAGAAAGTTAACATGGCTTTCTGCATTTCATGTGTCAGCCACTGTGCCGAGGGCTTTATTTGCTCTAAGTCCTCAGAGCCCACCACATGGGACTTTTCCTCACAACATTGTCAATGATACAGAAATCCAGGCAACAGGACTTTCCCAGAGAACACAGCACATAATGTTCTGCAGCCTAACTTGGTCCTTTACTTCTTCCTTATCAGTCACAAGTAGACAAAGGTGGGATGTACTGCCTTCTTTGTGCCAGATTTCCCCCTGCTCAGCCTTCCTGGTATGATCTGAATTGCTCTGGAATCCCTGCCAGAGTCCCCATGATCTTCTTCCTTAATATCGTGTCTAGAATCTCATAGTTTGGGATGCTCTGTCTCAGGTCTAAATGCCTTGATTCATGTTACATGTTCACCCTAGAAGTGTTATTTCTCTGGGAGAGGTGTAGGACGTAACATCTGGCCAAGAGTGGGGTGGGTGTGGAGTCAACACCTGGCTGGGATGTGTGATGTCATGGTGAAAGATGCTAGGCACCGGTTATAACCCAAGGCACAGGCTGAGCAGAGAAAACACTTTCCTTTGTAGACATCCAAGGACACATCCCCTCTCCTAAAACTGTCTCCAGATCCTTCCTGAGAAGCCACTCCAGCCATGTTATAGGATCTCCGTGAAGAGGCATGGAGATGGCTCATTATCCCCTTGAGTCACGAAAGGGGCAACCCATCTATCCTTTTTTCAAGGTTTAATTTCAGTTTTTATTTATGTGGGAGCCAACACATGCATGTGAGTGCAGCTGCCCACTGATGCAGAAGGCCTCTGAGCCCCATCTCTTGGACCTGGAATCATGTGGGCTGCCTAGTGTGAGTTCTGGGAACCAAACTCAGGTCCTCTGTAGGAACAGCAATCACTCGTAAGCACTCAGCATCTCTCCAGCCCCCAAGGTTCACCTAAATGCAAGCTGCACTTTAGAAGCTACACAAAGGATGCTGCTAGATGCAGCCTGAGTATTTCAAGGTCAGTCATCAATCTGGGCATGGGACTAGATATGAGAATATCTTGAAAGCCAGCAGGTGAGTCTGAGAAGCAAACAGACCTGCAGATAGATGCTTCTGAACCAGTGATCGAGAGGTAAACGACTGGGGATTATTTATCCCATTCCAATGTGTTTCTGTCTAGACCAGCTTTGCTAAGACCCCAGAACTCCAACCCAGACTTGGTTTTGCCATTTTTAATTGGTTCCTCTATAGTCCTCCAGGTACCAGAGCTGCAACCTAACTCATTCCCTTTTATTGAACCATGTTACAAAACATGGAGAGTAGACATAGTGACTCAAAAACTGCATAAGAATGTCACCCATGAAGAGGCAGGAGAGTGCCTAGAAATGATAGAGTGTGGCTAGGAAGATAGATGGCTCAAGGGTGAGGTGGGTGCCTCGCAAACATGAGAACCTGAGTTAAAACCTCCATCCCCTTTAAAATAGCATGCACTTGCAATCCCTGCATCAAAGAAGCAGAGAAAACAGGCCCCTTGGGGCTTGCTGGACAGCCAGTCTAGTTGAACTGACAGATGTGGGGTCCCAGTAAGAAATCTAGTTGGAAACCAAAAGTGGACTGATCCTAGGGAACAATATCCAAGAGTGTCCTCTGACCCCCACATGCTCTTAAAACATACACATATACACAATTGCACCAGCAAATGCACCTGCACACACATGACCACACATACACCCCTGCACACACGTGACTGTATACACACACCAAATCCACAGAAGAAATGCTGGAGCCTCCATTAATGGCTAGCAGAAATGATTAAATATCTACTACAGAACTGTCCTTCTCTTCACGATAAGAACTTGGCGTTGGCCATGGCTACTCAGACAGAAACCATATTCCCCTGGCTTCCCTGGGTCTAGATGTTGCCATGACCCCCTCTGCTACTTATGCCATTTGACTAAGAGTGGAATGATTCCCTTTCAAGCAAAGCACCTTAAGATGCTTGTGAGATCCCCACTTAGTTTTGGGAATGTGGGGAGGGGAAATAGGCTGAAGAAGCCTAATATCTGAATCACCATGTAGACCATAAGAAGCAGCTGGCCACACTGGATATCTGATAAAGAAAAAATAATTAAACTTTCCAATGTTAAAGGACTGAAGTTAGGGTGTGCTGTCACTTTAATAGGTTCTGGTATCTTAACTAAAACATGTGATTGTTACTAACAATACTGACATAACAACACACTTTATAGGTAATGTTTTCTAACTTGTACCATGGAGTACCTGCATGCAATAGTAGCTCAGTGGGTCTCAATAGCACAACCTCCCCAAGCCCATGGCCCTTGAGCACCAATAGACTGTTTCGATTGCTAAAATTTGAGATAGGAGGCTGTAGAGATGACAAAGAACGCTTGCTATTCTTGCAGAGCATCCAAGTTTGGTTCCAGTAGCCACATTGAGTGGCTCACAACCTCCTACAGCTCCATCTCCATGGGATCCAATGACCTTTTCTATCTTCTGTGGTTACCTATACACATATGGTGTACAAACATGCACTAAGTCACGTACATATGCAAGATAAATAGATGATAGATGATAGATAGATAGATAGATAGATAGACAGATAGATAATAAATCTTTTTTAAAAAAATAATTAGCTCCTGCTGGGAGGTGATGGCACATGACTTTAATCCCAGCACTTGGGAGGCAGAGGCAGGCAGATCTCTGAGTTTGAGATCTATATGGGCCAGCCTGGTCCATATAGAGTGAGTTCCAGGACAGCCAGGGGTATACAGAGAAACCCCATGTTGAAAAAGAAAGAAGAAGATAAAAAAAACAGCTCATACTTTTGTTGATTATTTTCTACTCTTTTTTATTTCTATTCTAATATTTTTCTGTTTCTGTTCCAATTACTTCCCTACTTCTGCTAACTTTTAGCTTGTTATTTTCTGGTTCCTGGAGGTGTCCAGGTTAAACTATCATGTCAGGCTGAACCTGTTCGGGTTGAACTTTGGATGTCAACACTTATGTCCACTTGCTTCTCACCTTACACCACCTTCGCTTCATCTCCTGCCTCTCATATGTGTGTCTTCATTTTCAACTACTTTGAGATCTATTCCAAATTGCCCTTTGACTTTCTCTTTCATGAAGTGGTGGTTCAAGAATATATTCTTTAGTGTCTATTTATTTGTGCATTTTTCTACTTTCTGCTATGGATTTCTAGTTTCATCCTGCTGTTATCAGGAAAAAACACCTACAGAATGATTTTAATCTTCTCAAATATGTGAAGACTTCTTTTGTGACATCATGAGTGAGATGAGTCCTTGCTTATGTGACATTATGTGATGTGTCCTTGAGGCTGTTGCACGTAAAGTTGAAAATATCTGCATTGTGTGCTGTTTGATGGTGTGTGCATTGTGTGGTGTTGGATGGTGTGTATGTTGTGTGGTGTTAGACAGCGTGGGTTGTGTATGGTATTGCATGTTGTGTGTGTTGTGTGTGGTGTTGTATATTGTGTGTGTTATGTGTGGTGTTACATGTTGTGTGTGTTATGTGTGGTGTTACATGTTGTCTGTGTTGTGTGTGGTGTTACATGTTGTGTGTGTTGTGTGTGGTGTTACATATTGTGTGTGTTGTGTGTGGTGTTGTATGTTGTGTGTGTTGTGTGTGGTGTTACATGTTGTGTGTGTTGTGTGTGGTGTTACATGTTGTGTGTGGTGTTAGATGGTGTGTGTACTGTGCTAGTGTTAGATCATGTGTGTGTTGTGTGGCGTTAGATGGTGTGTGTTTTGGGTGGTGTTACATGTTGTGTGTGTTGTGTGGTGTTAGATGGTGTGTGTATTGTGCTGGCGTTAGATGTTGTGTGTATGTTGTGTGGTGTTACATGCTGTGTGTGTTGTGTGGTGCTAGATGGTGTGTGTATTGTGCTGGCATTAGATGTTGTCTGTGTGTTGTGTGGTGTTATATGTTGTGTAAGTTGTGTGGTGTTATATGTTGTGTAAGTTGTGTGGCGTTAGATGGTGTGTGTTGTGTACTGGGGTTAGATGGTGTGTATGTGTGTTGTGCTGGTATTAGATGGGATCTTCTTTCCTTGTCTAATTCAGTTCGTTTTGTTTACAGTGATGTTCACACTAGTTCCCTGTTAAATTCTTTCAAAAAGCAATAGAAGAAGAAACACTTCAAATGTATTTAATGATGTTTCCATCACCCTAATCAAAGATCACCCAAATCATTAAGATGATCCCCAAAAAAACCAAAACCCCACAGGCTCACTGACCATGCATATAATCGTCCTACCTAACACACCAGCAGACTGTCCAACAGCACACTATTACACCACATGAGCATGTGGGTTTATTCCTAGGACTCAAGCATAGTCCAACATATGCAAATCTACCAATGCCAGGAACCATGTACTAGATGACAGAAAACACCCAGATGATCACCTCAGAGGTGCAAAAGATGCAACAAAGCTAAACACCCATCACAATCAAAACATTAAACTCCCAAAGTTATAAAAGAGCATGTCCCTACCCAACAAGAGCCATAATTAACATCAAGGAGATAATAGTAATATTCAAAATAGTAATATTCAAGCTGCATGACTGATATCATAGCTAATGGGATGGGAAGGGGCTGAAACCCTTTGTTCTATGCAGCTCTAGAAATACTAGCCAAAGCAGATAAACAAGAAAACCAAATCAAAGGAACTAGGAAGTAAAACATCCCCTTCTTCCAGATGATCTGATGACATACATAGAAAGACCCAAAGAGAACACCTGTGTGACATTATTAGAGCTAATAATTAATTATTAGGAAACATTATTAGAAGCAAAAGAGAAAAACAATATCTAAAGTTTTCTACAAACTAAACTAGCCCCAGAGAAATCAAGAAAACATGCTCTGTTGAAGAGCTCCACACCCATTCCCACAGATATGGCATCATTTAAACCAACTAACAAAGCAAGAATAAACGGAGATGAAAATGGGGTGGAGATTTGTGGAGAGGGAGTGACTTGGTGGGATGAATGATGTAACCAGAATGTATTCTAGACACACATCAAGAATCAACAAGTTTAAAACACAGAGAAAGTCAATTACAACTTCCATTTTAATAAGGCTATTTTGTCTGTAGAGGTCAGGAGGCTAGAGGGCGCCTGTGAGCACTGGAAGAGAGAAGTCACCACCATGGGGTAAGAGGACAGCAGGACATGGTGTGAAAATTAGTTAATGGTTTAAACAGAGGTGGGGTTAGGGGGACATAGCAGAGAAAGGATGGGAGTGGATTAGCTAAAACTAGTGGTGCATAAGGAAGCCAAATGGGAATTCATTAGCTATGGGAGGGGCTTGAGAGAGGGCTAGTTGTTCTTTCAGAGGACCTAAGTTTATTTCCCAGCACCAATGTTGAGCAGCTCACAACCACCTATAACACCAGCTCCAAGGGATCTGATACCTTCTTCTGGATTCTGCAGGTACCCACATACATATCACACACACACACACACACACACACACACACACACACACACACGGACACGCGCGCGGGCACATGTACACACATACACGAACATACACACGCACACTCATGGACATAGACACATGCACATAAATAAAAATTTAAAGATGAATCCTGTATGTACATATGTATCTAAGGAAGTAGATGTGTTGAGGGTACCTGGGAGGAATGGGAAGGTGGAAATAGAAATGCTCAAGATATACTGTGTACAGCTATAAAATTGTCAGAGAATAAACAAATACTAAATCAACATCAGATCTAACATCTGAGAATTTAAAAACAGAGAGAGAATTTAAGAATCTGAGATTTAACAACAGAGAATAAACATCTACTAAATATATGTACATAAACTTTTTAAAACACATAGTAAAATACAGCAGTTATATCTGTACTAACAACTAAGAGGGTGAAATACTGGTGGACATGATGGTGGAATTTTGATTTAAAAAAATTGGAATAATTTTATTATTCATAAATCGACCAAAAAGCATTTGTGTACCTGGACTGGAAGAGTGAGTGCTACGGAAATGTTCACACTACCCAGAGCGACCTACAGAATCAACGTGATCACCATCAAAGTCCCAACTACCCAGGGTGACCTACAGACTCCATTTGATGCCAAGCAAAGTCCCGGAGACAGAGAAAGTCAACCAAAAAGTAATACGAACCGACCAGACTCCAAACGGCTAATGCACTAGTAAACAGTGCACCCCACACTTCCTAGTTTCAGGCCGTCTAACAAAACTGCAGTAATCAGTGCAAAGGAGGACCAGGAGAAAACCTAAAATCTAGGTCAGTGGCCCTCACCAGAAATAAGCCCATGGAATCTAGAATCACCTGGGAGCTGGGCCTCTGAACCTGTCTCTAGTCTGTGGTTCACAACCTTCCTAATGCTGCAACCCTTTAGTACAATTCTTTATGTTGGGGTGACCCCCAACCATAAAATTATTTCTGTTGCTACTTCATAACTGTAATGATGCTACTGTTCAAATCATAATGTAAATATCTGATATACAGGATATCTGATATGTGACCCCTGTGAAGGGGTCATTTGACCCCTGATGGTTGTGAGACCCACTGGTTGAGAACAACCGTTCTAAGGGATCATCCTGGTTACACGAACTATGAGCTATGTCAAGAATTGGATTCCAGACTGGATACGTGAAGAGAGGGAGCTGAGTAGCCATGGTTTTCATTGCTCTCTACTTCTGACTGTGTGAGAACTCTCAAGGTCCTGCAGCCTTGATGTCCCTACCTTGAGCTGGAAGCTACAATTAACCCTTTCTTCCACAAGTTCCTTTTGTCTGGGTATCTTATGGCAGCAACAGGAAAAGAAATTGAGATATCTAAAAAGTATGGCTGAGTCCCCAGCGCCACTTCTCCCTGCTTTTATATACCATCTCAATCCACACCACAACCCCATGCTATCAACTCACCTAGTGCCTCCAGTTTTAAAATACCATTGGTTAGAGAGGTGACTTAGCACCAGCTGACAGGCTGGCAAGTGGTGGGCTGGTGACTTGAACTCAGATCTGTCCGATCCCACCACTGTGGCCTCGTCTCCAGTCACAATGTCCTAGGCAGAATCTTGTGTGCCTGGGCAAGGCATTTTTCTGCCATTAGTCACCGACTTCTCCAGCCAAGGGCAGGTCCTTTGAAACACCTTCTCAGGCCACTAGCGACTTGTGACTTCACTGTCACCTCTGAACAGACATGAACAATGACTCTTTTTAAAAATGACAAGGTATTTACGAAGCCACAATGAAAAGGACAGCAGGAAGGGATGCTGGAGACCTTGGACAGTGCAGAGATGACATAATTTATGTCCCTCTCCACATCTCCGCTCTTCCCAAGACAGCCTCAGAATTGAGGAGAAACTCGGTAATTGCTTTAGCCAGGCCAGGCCTACTGTTGACCGTTTGCTTTTCTTATTACCTCGTCCTGCCTAGTGACCCTTGAGTATTTCATCTTCTTTGGCAGGCATAGCAAATCTTAGGATATCTGTGTTGTCGTGGAGAATGCTTCAGGAGTCACAGAGGAGAAGCAAGGGATGGGGTCCAAAGAGAAGCCATCTTAGGAAAATGTATCAATCATCCCCTGGTGGTTTTGAAATGTGGACAGAAAGCACCCACTGGGCACTGGGGGCACTGGCTTGCATCCTGTTAGCACGCCCCTATGACGTAGCAGTTGTTTCCAGCAAACCATAGCTCCATCTTAGCAGAGACTGAAGCATCCTTTGAATTGAGTGCAACAATTTACAATCAAGACAAGCAGCAGGACGGCTGTAATCATAACACAATGAACACAACAGTCCTGGGCTGTTACACTGATTCTAGGAGTAATGAACCCACAAGCTGCTCCTTAAGTGGAAGCGTGAGCAACACAGAAAGGGACTGGGAAGATGGCTCAGAGGGTAGAGGGCTTGCTGTGCTAATGTGAGGACCCATATGCCATCCTCAGCACCCACATCAAAACCAGGTGTGGCAGTGCTGTCCAGGAGCCATGGTCTAGTGCTAGAAGGCAGACAGGAGGATCCTGGGGCCTCACTGGCCAGCCAGCAGGGTAGACAAACCCATGAGCTCCACATCCTGAAGCTGTTTCCAAAAATAAAATGGAGAGTGACTGAGGAAGACACTGACCATCGACCTATGGCTGACACATACACACTACACACTCGCACACACCACCAGGCAGACACATGTGCATACATATGAAATGTATAAACTCACACAAGGAGGAAGAAGTAGGCCCAGGAGAAGAACAGAGGCATGTGGGTACATATCACAGGAAGCTGGTGTACATGACTGCTGGGTTCCAGGTGACCATAGCTCATGTCAGAGGACATAGTACCTCTCGGGTAGTACCTATTCACCTGATGTCCTTTCCAGTCCAGCCATACACCTGCCACCCCAGCCTCTGGGATGTCCCTTTCCTCACCTCTCCATCCCATAGTTAGGACCTGAGCTTCTCACACTGTGGGCCATGAGGTGCTGGTCAGGGGGTGACAACGCAGGCTGCGGAGCTGGCTTCCAGTTGCCAGTTCCCATTGGTGCCATCTAAGGCAGGTCAGTAGGCCTCTCAGAACCTGTGCCCCTCATCATTAAGTGGAAGCCAGGCAAGGTAGTTTGAGTGGTAAATACAATAACTCACGTAAAACACCTAGACCATTCTCTGCACAGAGCAACCCTGCTAACCCTGCATTTATACTGCTTGCATTGCCACTCCCATTAATACTGTTGCTTCACTGGTTTGGTAAAAGTCTAACAGTACAGGAGGCAGGATGTCAGGAACCAGAGCTATTTCAGCACTTGCCCTGAGTTCAAATCCCCAGAAACCATATAAAAACCCAGGCATGGTCAAGTGCTTTCCTATAATCCCAGCACTGTTGTGGGCAGAGACAGCAGGATCACATGGTCAGATGTCCTATTACAGTCTCTGTACTGAAGCACAGGTCTAGGCATATTACTGAGGGCTCCCAGCCTGGGCCCTCAGTAAATAAGATTGCCTGGCATGGCTGGAAGCAGTGGTAACAGAAAGTATTTTGAAACTTAATCAAAAATTAATTAGAAAAAAAAGCAAACCAGAGGGGACACACACACACACACACACACACACACCCTAAATTAAAGCAAAGAAAACATGGCAAATGTTTCTCTTTTGTTTTTGAGATAGACTCTTGGTATGTATTCCAGATAGGCATCAAACTTGGGAACCTCATCCTGTTTCTGTCTTCCAAGTGCTAGGATACAGCATAAACTATTGTGCTGAGCTTGCGCACACATTCATAGCAATCCCCCAGTACCACCTACATCTTCTTCCTGACACAATGTGTCACCTTGGTGTCTCCCGTTTTCTCCACCCCATGACTCACATCCAAGAGACATCTTCCAGCCACTCATTTCTCTCCATTTCCTGTGCTAATTGAACAGCCATTCTGTGCTGTCTGAACCAGCAGGATGAGACCATTTAACTAGTTAATCGAAGGCCCTATCCCTTCTCAGCTCCAGGATTGCAGAGCCGTCACCAGCAAGGAGCTCCCAGCCTGGGCCCTCAGTAAATAGGATTACCTGGGGTGGCTGGAAGCAGTGGTGACAGAAGGTATTTCAAAACTTAATCAAAAATTAATTAGAAAAAGAAACAAGGCAAAGGACAAACATCTGCGAGCAGAGGATCCACAAAGGAAAACAGTCCAACATCACATTCCGTTTGAGTCAGGAATGGGAGCCCGCTGAGCTGCACCAGCAGGAGCTAGAAACTGGCTTTGAGGGGAACAGAAAGCCAGTGTTTACTTCTCAGGGACAAATGACAACTGGACACAGAGTTCCAAAGACATGGGAGGGGCACATCTCCCTTCAAGATCTTACACACACTATAGGGAAACTTCCAATCCAGGAGACACTAATAAATAACCACCAGAAAACAAAAACATGAAGGATGCCTCAGAATAAAGGGTCCTGAGGCAGGAGGAGGTTGCTATGGGCAGGAAATCTGGAGATGAATGGCTCTGAACACAGATATTGTATCAGATGGAAATCAGGAGAGGGGCCATGGCCACTGATATGGAGCCCTGAAACTATAGGCTTCATACATTAGGAGACATCGAACATGGAAATTAGAAGGTTCTAGATCAGTGCAGTGAACGTGTTTATCCCCTTAAGGTATCATCCTGGCTCCCACACCAGTCTTCTCCACATTTCTCTTGAGTTTTGCTGAGGGGCATTCTTTGACTGTACTAAGTGTGCATGGGGCAAGAGTGGGTAGGGGTGAGGGTGGGGGCTCAGTTGGTAAAATAGTCGTTGTAAAAGCATAAAGACCTGATTCAGCCTCAGAACCCACATAGAAAGCCAAGCAAGTGTTATGTGCTTATAATCCCAGTACTGGGGAAACTGAAACAGAAGGATCCCTGAGCTCACTAGGCAGCCAGTATAATCTAACCAGCAAGTCTCAGTACTTCTGCTCTGGGAAAGGCTTGTTCTTTGCTGAGTGGGAGAGTCCTGAGGTGTGATGTCTAGAGGCCTGGCGATATGTCTCTTCTTTTTTTGAGAAAGGTCTTACTATACCACCTAGGCTAGTCTAAAGTCTCCTCCTGTCTCAGCCTCTAGAGTGTCAGGGTTACAATCATCACAGCTGGCTTAGAGACATGTTTTTAACATACCTTCTTGACTCCTTTCTCCTTCTCCCATGATTTCAGGGACCCCTGCTCCCTAAAGGCATGGGTTTCCAAAACCCTGTCTTGGGACACACTTCCTTATGGGACACACATCCTTATTGTGATGACATTGGGGGAGCGTGCAGGACTGACCTTGAAAGGGGTCAGTGACTTGGGAAAGGACTTTGCACCCACAGTTATCCTCTATCAGTCTAGTCCTCCTTGGCCTGAAGCCTCACATCTCTTATCAGATCAACAGCTGGGTGACTTTCGTTATCATCATTTCTTAAAGACATAAGCTCAAAATCAGGACAATGGATTGTTCCTCTTCCATACAGTGAACTAAAACTAGAAATTTGTTTAATGTGATTATATCTCTGATCCCCTAGGAGATCCCAATGGACCCTATCCCCTCTAGTTGACAGGCAGCCAATGACCTAAGTCTTTCTTATTGGGTTTCTTATTGCCTTAAATCCATGACTTGGAAGATGGAGTATTATCCAAAGTGACACAGGTTGAAATTAAGCCCTGGGGGCTGAGGGAATGGCATGGATCCAAGGGTAAATGTGTTTGTCACCAAGGCAAAGGACATGACTTCTACCCCATATGGTGGAAGAAGAGAACAGATTCCATCAATGTATCCACTGACCTCTGCACACATGGCATAACACACACATACACACACACACACACA
>JADRCH010000168.1:1346306-1376389 GCA_019843965.1 Rhynchomys soricoides
AGAGAGAGAGAGAGAGAGAGAGAGAGAGAGAGAGAGAGAGATTAACCCTTTCAGTCGTATAACATGTGATTCAGCTGTCTAGAGCTCACACCCTAACCACACCCTGGATTTTCTCCCCATTTCCAACCATATCTACTCTAAAGAGTCTTCCCCACCTCTTCCCAACCCAGACCCAATCAGTGTGAACTCTGGGGAATCTCTGGCTGGCTGTGAATATGCAGACGGAGGACAGGTTGACACTGGGTGACTTCCACTGTCACTCTTCATTTTTGAGACAGGGTCTATCAGTGAAGCTTGAGCTCACCAATGCAGCTAAAATAGATGGCCAACAAGCACCTAGAACTCACCTGCCGACATCTCCCCAGCACTGAGATTGTAGACCTGCATTACTGCACCCAGCTTCTCCCAGCTTCTCCTCATGTAGATTCCAGAGAGCTGAACTCCAGTGATCCTGTTTGCACACCAAGCACTTTAAGGACCAAGCTCCCCCTCCCTACCACCCAAGGATGGCATGGAATCCCAGGACTTTGTGATCCCAGAAAATGTCAAACTATTGTTTTGAGCTGTGTTCCTGCCCTCACCCCTACCAGGGACCAGCCCACACTACAGTTATTGTCTTCCATACTCAGCCCTATGTATAATGTGCTGGTCACAAGAATGGCTTAGGCAGTTCATGTTAGGCAGCAGGTGAAGTGCATGCTACAGGGCTATGGTTATTAACCTCTGGAAGAAACACAAGAGGCTATAATGTCCAAGGGAAAAAACTAGAATATACTGTGATGTATCCACCATAGAAGACTGCCTGGACACAGATATAAGCCAATAGAAAGTCTTATCAGGAAAGAGACTACACTTGGGTGTCCCCTATCCCAGAGTAGTACCAAGCCTTTCTTGGGTGAGCTTTTAGCACAAAACCATAACCTGGGTTGACATACTTCAGTTAACAGAAACAGTCAGCCAGAAATGGAAACACAGAAGCCAAAGATCAAGGTTAGTACATTTAGAGACTTTCCCTGACCTGTGAATTTTATGGGAAGTGCTGGCAGAGTCTATCTAGCTGTTGAATTGTAACAGTCTTTGGTTTCATTTTGGTAGGTGGTAATGTTTATGTGCTTAGTTTTATGGTCTGAATTGTTCTTCTGTCATGGAGTCAGTTGTGTTAATATCTGAAGACCTACTATGGTCTGGGGCACTGTTACAGTAGGAGGCTGAGAAAGAACACCCATTCCTAAGACCCACCGTGAGAGGCTTGGGTTTTGAAAGCTTGTGACAAGTAAGCCCAGCCCTAGAGCTTCAAACAGCTCTGTTGAAGGTCTCAATAGAGAAGAGAGGAATAGTTGGCAGCATTTACATCTTCTGCATAAAAGCCATCCTGAAGACCAGACCTGCCTCTCATAAAACCTCAGTCATTGCAAGGACTTGAAAGCCAATGTCAGTCTCATTTTATGTTATTTTGAGACAAGCTCTCATGTGACCAAGGCTGGCCTCCAACTCATGTAGTCAAGGAAGACACTGAACTTTTTAATCCTCCTGCCTTCACCTCCCAATACTGGAATCACAGGCCCATATCACCATGCCTGCAGGACCAGATGCCCAGCGGCAGAGCTACATGTGAGGCAAATAGGTTGTTTTCAGATGTTTTTCAGTTGAGGACGGTGATGTCAAGATATTTTCCCTCTCAGGCACTAAAAGCAAGAGGCATTGCCCAAATTCCTTCCTGCATCTCCCAGTGGCAGTGTCAGCTCCTGAAAGATGCTATGTGATCCCCAAATCAGGGTCACATTCAATGTCAGTCCCCAGATGAGCATTAGAGAACAGCTGGGTTCTTGGGGCCTTTTGGGCTCTCCTGTCTGTCTCTAGCTCTAAAGAAGCCTGCAGAGGCTAGTATTGTCTTGGAGGATCCTGTTTCTCTCTCTTCCTAGGATCTGTCAGAGAAGATGGGAACTTCCCAATGAACCACAGACCCATGAGATTACCTGTTAGATCAGCTCATGATGCTGTGTTTGTGCCTGGCTGGACAGGTTACTACTGGAGACCAGCTCTGGAGTTCTGGTTCTCTCTTGAAGGTAGCTGAGGGGAAAGAGTGTCAGTGGGGGCAAGACTTGGCTCCTGAAAGGTTGCTAAGGTCACTTTGTGCCATGGTGTCCTATCAGGAAATCCCTGGCCTCAATCCAGCTGGGAAACAGAGTGGCTTTAAAAGCCCTCTAGGGAATCCTTGGGGACCCTTGGGACTGCAAGAGCTGCCAAGTGTAATCCTTGCTTTATGAAACAGTTGCACCCAAACCTTGAACTGAGAACAAATTGGGTCTGGTGTCCATGGGACAAGCAACTGTCCTGGCTCAATGCCCTGCCAGGTATGTGCAACTTTGCCCATGTCAACCCTCGTTCCATTTACTAAGAGGAGGAGGGACTTCTGCCCAGTTGAGTGAGTGTGAGGCTTAGTGAAGACCATGGGCAGAGTCTATCTAGCAGTTGAATTGTAACAAACAACAGATACCAGGCAGATAACAGAGCCCTGAAAACACTCTGCTTGGTGTTCCTATCTCTCCCTCTCCCTCATTGTCCTTCCCCTATTACATCAAGAATGAGGTGTCTGAGGAGCTGAGGATGGGTGACCCATACTTCTCCCTGCCCCCCATCACAGATGATGCTATGAACCTTCACCAGCGCCATGTTTTCTCTACATCACCTCTCAGTTCTTACCACATTACCTTCAAAAGATGGATAAGACAAGCTGGCACTGCCTTTTAAAATTTCCCAAAACACCAGAGACAGGCTATCTCTGCACCATTCCTGAGGGCCAATGTAGACCTCTGGAATGTGCCACGGTGGGTGAGGGATTCCTCTAAGCATCATCTCATTTTAATTCATTTATACTAAGTAACCACATGTGAGGAAGGTTGGACAGCACCATTACAGGGTAGCAAATAAGATTTTAGCCTCATGACCAAGGTCATGAACTTGGACCATGGTGCCCGTGACAGTGGATCTGCTTGGCTCTTTCAACTCCAATAGCAAACTAACAACAGAGCATCAGGCTTGTTGAAGATTCACCCAGACTGTGAGGGGAAAGTCAGGCAAGCTGAGGACAGGACCAGAAAGAGGAGGCCATGAATATTCACAATGCTTTGTAAACTGTGAAGTGCAGTTGGAGGGTGGGACTTATTAAGAACCGCCCTTGGCCAAGGCTCCTTCCTGCTCTTCTGCTATTCTGTTAATCATTAATTAAAGCTTAAGGGATTTGGGATACAGGCTTCTGAAATTTGTGCTAAACCCTCTGTGTTATTGAAAAAAAAAGAATTTTGGGTAATTAGCTTTTTTCCCCTCTAAGTACTTTCTGGGTCTCATTACAAACCAAGTTCTGGGCTAATATACCTTGTGCTGCAAGTGCCTCCCAGTTCCTTCTAATTGAATTAAGCCCATTCCCTGCAAATAAACGCTTAGTGTTCTTAACGGCAAATAACTTTCTTTCTGGAACGGGTCATTAGAAGGCCCTAATTACCAGGATCTAGACACAGAAAGCTAACTGTCTTTGTGCAGGCTCCCGACAATGGGGAATCTGGTAAGATCAAAGTCTCATCTCACCCTTGGAGTCCTCTCCCCCCTTCCCTTCATCACACTTCAAAAACAATGACTAATCAGATTTCCAAGATGGCAGAGAAAAGACAACCTCCCTCCCCCAATTCAAGACAAACATCCAGAAACCTATGCACAGCCCATTCCTCCATCCTTTGTCCCTCAGATGCAGTACAATTTGAAGTTGCAGGTTAGGGAAGGATTGTGGCCACTGACTTGTAAGCCTGTCCAACGTGAAAGCAGATGCACCACATGTTACCAGTGTTAGGCCAAGGTGGATGCCACTGTCCCTCTTGCCCCACACCTTTATCAATAATGTAATGTCAATTACTTAAAGGACAGTTCTTCACCACCACAGGACAGGGTGGGAACTAAGTCCACACACAGCTTATCACAACGGCACCTGTAATCAGCCACAAGTCAGATCCTAAAACTTCAGGTTGAAAATTCTGCTCTGACATAGGTTACCAAAATTGAGATTTTAAGTCAGGGGGAAAAATCATGTGGGAGACAAACAGCTGTACTTTTTAAACTCATAAGATTTGATGTCCCAAGGCCTTTGGCATTGAAAATGTTGACCCTCAGTATGAAAAGAGCCAGCTAGTCACCTTCCCTGACTTCAGTAGCCCATCCTGACAGTTCCAGAGTTGGGGGTGCCATGTGTGCATTCTGCAGAGTTTCATACATATCTCCCTGAGGAGCTCAAATATCCCCTTCCTTCAAGACACTACACCTCTTTACAGTAGAACTCTTACTCAGCCTACAAAGCCCAAGGCTGATAACTTCTTGAATCCCACTACTCACTTCTATTTCTAGGTATCATTTTCACTTTACATGTCATAGACCCTCAGGAGGAAGAATGGGCAGCATGCAAGTGTGCAAGAGAAAGGCAGGTCTGGGCCAGATGAGAACAGATCTAAGCCAAGCTATCTCTCAGAAAATCTGTCTTATATCTACAAAACAAGGATGACCACAGTGCCCCTGCCCAAAGCAATGGTGTGAGACCCAAAGGTTCAAACATTAATAATGTATGGAGAGTGATTGGCATACAATAGGTATTTAATAAATTATTCCAACCTAGTCCACGTAGTAGGACTAACACACTATGTCAGTGATGTTTTCAGAAGCCCATTTCCCTGTCTAGGAAACTCATTTTTTGAGGGGAAATCTTGGCCTCAAATATTTGGATAGTCCCCACACTGAGAAGAGAATCATAAGCATTTTAGGGATCAACAAATGACCAGGGCATAGATAGATGGACAGCTGAACAGATGGATGGACAGACAAACAGATGGAAACTACAAGAACTTAGTGGCTAAAATCAAATGGGTGTGCCTGGCATATATCAGGCTGAGAGACAGATGGCTTAATCAACAAGGTGCAGGCCATGGAAGCATGAGGACCAGAGTTCAGTCAGCCCACAAAAGAAAATGCTAGTGTGATGCTATGTGCTTATAACCTGTTTAGGACTCCCTTGTAGGGACAGGTGGACACCTGTCAACCAGCATAGCCTATTTAGAGACTTCCCTGCCTATGAGACATCTCTCTCTCTCTCTCTCTCTTTCTCTCTCTCTCTCTCTCTCTCCTCATACACACACACACAAACATACACATACAGACATGCATGCACATATACTCACATACAAACACACATGCACACACATACAGACATACCTATACATACACATGCATACACACAAATACACATACAAACTGTTTGCTTATGAATGAATGAATGAATGAATGAATGAATGAATGAATGGATAGATGAATCCCTACCACAACCATCTAGGTACTTAAATGGAAAACAAATGTCAAGGTTGTGACTTCCCACAGAGAGAACAAAACATGCTCATTCCTCCTGGCAGAAGCAGCTCGCCTTTGCTCCTGCTATAACCACCGTGTTAAATTTGCGCTTAACTGCTGCTGCTACAATGAAGCCCGAGTCTCACCAGGAAAACCACTGCCAGTCTCTCAGTGCTGAGAACAGCTGCACAGAACACATTCACAGCCTCAGATAGGATTCCCTCCAACAAACCTGAACTTGACCCGGAGGCTCCGATGCCTGGTCACTCTGGAGTGCTAGCTCCAGGAATCTGACACACAAGAAGCAAGTGGCATGCCTGCATTTCCCATGACTGCAGGTGCAGAGGGCTTTCCAAGCCATCCCAAGAAAAATAAAATCTGTCAGTGTCTGATTCCATATCAGACTTGGAGTGCTTGGCTTCTGATTGAGGCATCCAGAACAAAGCAGATGTGTGTTTTGAAGCAGACATATATATTGCTGATTCTTTCAGCCTGGGTAGAAAGGAGTTCCAGCAACCATTGCAATAACTGGGCTTAGTTGCACCTGTCTACTTAGTGGGCTGGAGTTTGAGTCAATGGACTTTTGTGGCTGGGGGAGACAAATAATACCCAGGATATCCACTGACATGTGAATGTTGGATGAATTACATTATGTGTGCATGCATGCATGCATGTGCTCAAATGTGTGTGCAACCATAGATTGACAAATAATGTCTTCATCAGCTCGTGTCTCTGTGAATAAATGCCCAAGAAAATAATCACAAATGGCAAGGCTTGTTTTATCCCATGGTCACAGAGGTGTTGGTTACTGGTCACTTGGCTTGTTGTTTCTGGGCCTGTGGTGAGCAGAGCATGGTGGCCGGGACTGGAAGAGTAAAGCTACTCACCTCATGAGATACAGGAAGTAAGAGAGATATGGGAAGTGCTGGGTGACTGTGCCTCCTCCCAGGGCAAACTCTATGACCTGGTTCTGCCAACCAGGTGCTGCCACCTAAGGGTCCCACCTCTGCCCAGTAATGCCATGAGTGGGGACAGAGCTTTCCATTCTCAGCCACTGTCTATCTTGTTTTTGTGAGCCATCGTCTCTTACTGGCCTGGGCTTGACTAGTAGCCTAGGCTGTCTAGCCAGCAAGTCCTAAGAATCCTGTCCCCATCTGTCCCCACCAACCCAGGAGTGTAATTACAAACAAGCAGCACCATGCCTGGCTTTTTACGTGGGCTCTGTGGACTGAACTCAGATCCTCAAGGTTGTGCCCCACAGCTTGCTTGTTTACCTGCTTCCTCTGTTAACCTTTGGTTGAAGGGACAAGAATAAAGAGCTATCCTTCTGTGTTTTCCCTACTCTCTAGCAAAGGAGGAGATTGATGGAGGAGGAAAGTGATCTGGCTCTGAGGTCCCTGGAGCAGCAATAGGCCTGTGCAGTTAGAAGGACTGTCCTTGATCCACCAACATGTGTTCAAATCCCAGCTCTGTCACTTCTCATCATTGAGCTCCAAACAATTTACTTAAACTCGTTGCGTCTTCATCTCTTCTTGATTCGGCTGATAGGAGGAGGCAGAAGTATCTGCCCTAGGGAGTATTGGATGAGATGAGGATAACCCGTGTGAAGTGCTGGCTGAGCACAGTGCCGGGATACCCCATAGCAAATGACACCACTCTGTGGCTCATCCCAGCTCTTGCCAGATCTCTGGGATCTGCCTGAAATTCTGCAAGCAAGGTTGGGGAAGGAAGCTGCCCTGAGCTCTAAGCTGGTACTCAGTCATCATAGCTATTAGAGGTACACCAGCCCCAACACACACACACACACACACACACACACACACACACACACACACAACCCATGGCTACCTTCCCACTCCAAAGCAGAATGGAATGGCTGGCAGAGCTCAAAGATTCAAAAGCCTGAAGCATTGAACATGTTCATTTCCCTCTCATAGGTTTCACTGACAATTTTTGCTGAAAGGGATCTCCACAAACTCAGTGGCTTTCAGCTTCCCCTTGTAGAATGCCACCTCATAATGTCAGGCCAGAAACCCAGACTGTCAGTGGCTGGTATCAAGGTGCTTTGAGTCTTGGGAAAGAGTCTGCCCCTTCCTTCCCAGATTCTTTCCTCCTTAGCTCAGGCCTCCTGTAAAGCCACCACAACTTCCACTCCTACCATCTCACGGCCACTCCCTCTGACTCCTCCCACTTTATGATGGTTGAACTTAATTGTCAACTTGCAAGGATCTAGCATCACCTAGGAGACAAGGGTTCAACACACTTGTGAGGGAATACCTCGGATAGACTAACTGAGGTAGGAAGACCCACCTTAAATGTGGGTGGCTCCATCCCATGGACTGGGGTCCTAAACTGAATACAAAAGAGCAAGTGAGCCGAGCACAAGCATCCATTTCTCATTGCTTCCTGACTGCAGATGTGTTGGGCCCTGCTAAGTATGATGGAAGTCTGGATAGCCTTCTGAGCTCAGTGCAAAATGGGGAGCACCCTTGACCAACAAGGCTTCTCCTTCTCTGATCTTGTATGGGGAGCTCAAAACCCCCAATACCTCTCCCTGTGGATATCAGAGAGTATCGGTGAGAAGACAGGTTCAGCTTCCTTTCTCCCTATAAGAAACCTGCCCAGTAAGCACCTGGGCTTCCTGGAAAGCCTCTCCATGCAAAGGAGACATTCATAGAACTTAAAACTCTGATCAGTAACTTTCATTTACCCCCCAAACTCCTTTGCACTCTTCAAAGTCCATATATATGCCTGTTTCTCCCTGAATAAAGTGTTTTCATATAAGCCCACACCAAATAAAGGTATGTGCACAAGCTAAGATGTCTCAGACAGACAGCTGTTTCATTGAAGAATGTTGGATAAGACCTTTGCCTAAAAGAGCTGTAACACTAAGATCATCAGAGAAGGACCTATCCCCATACCCTCTCACCCCCAGCACTCACTCCAGGCTGGACAAGGATCCAGTAGAGCCCCACCCAAATCAGACTCCACTTTATCCTTCCAGCCTGGTGCACACCCGAGAGGAAGAAGTGGAGGACACAGACCCACCGCTGGTCCCCAAAATACATGCCACACAGATGCAGTGTGACTGCCTGTCTGCACTCCTGCTGGCTTACTCCCCAACTATGAAGGCCTGTCCTAAACCATGAGCCAGAGCTAACCCTTCTCTCCTTAAGTTACTTTTGTCAGGGCCTTTTCTCACAGCCACAAGAAAAGTGACTGCTACAGAATCCTTATAAAAAGGAGGCTGTGGGATGGAGGGGCTCAGCCCTCTGTTGTGGGAAGACAGGGAGAAGGCGTTATCTACCAACCCAGAACTGTCATTCATCAGACATCAGATGTTTCAGCACCTTGACCTTGGCCTTCCAGCCTCTAGGACCTTGACAACTACATACAGTGATTTAAGATCTATGGTTTACATCATTCAAACAGATAGATATCTACTAGCTAGTTAGTACTCCCAATGGCACCCTACAGAACAGGTGTTTTGCATGTACAGCACATCTCATGGCAGAAGCTGCTGTCCCATAGTAACCAAGGAGAAGCCAGCACTTAAGGTCTTGTGTGAGCCAACACTCTTGGCAGCCCCTTGCAGGTGCACCATTCCTTACATAGGAGAGCTCATCTTTTCCTCAGGAGAATGGCCAAAGCCATATAGAGTCTTGGCCTGTGGCAATCATTCCATGTCTACTATGGCCTGCAGCTCCTCCCCCATACCCAAGCCTTCCAGAATTCTGTATTCATGTGCCCATCCTAATAACAGCAAAACAGTTGATCTTTGTGCATCATGAAGACCAAAGATGTGGGGCAGGTCCACCATCAGGCCCATTAAACATAAGAACAGCAGGCAAGCGTTCTCCACAAGGGAGCAAGCACAGTGCTCTCGGGGCTAGAGCCTCCAGAAAACATCGTCATCAGAGCCTGGGTAGCACAGCTTCTGGTATCAGTTTAGTTCTACAGACTCTAAAGCCTGCCTGACTCACTGCTATGCAGATGCCCTGGTTCAGGCAAGGACAGAATCCTGGGGTAGTGTAGGACTGTGAAAGGCAGCCTGGTTTCTGGTTGAGCTAAGGTTTAAAACCCAAGTGACCCATCAGGGGGTCCCCAGCAGGGAATAACCATGCAAGGGACGGTAGGCGTTTTGCCATGCTCCTAGGCCCCAGGCTCCTGACATGAGGCCGAAGCTCTCCATAGATCTGTGACCATCAGTCAGGTAAGGGCAATGCCCCAAGCCCCTCCACAGGTAGAAGACATGTGGTCACATAGCCTCAAGGCAGATCTCCATTTTATTGAGGTACCTAAAGGCCTGGAGGCTTAACCAATAAACTCCCCTTCCAAGCCTCTCCTCCCTGCAAAAGGTTTCTCAGGGCTGCCCTGAGAAAGTGAGGTACAGTTTCACTCATCACCACTCTCTGCCATGACAATAAATGCCTTAAAACCATGGACTGTCTCTTTTCATCAGGATCCTCCATGGGAAGCAATGGAACAGGCCTTTGTCTAAAGAGCTGAGTCTAGTCTCCCACAGAAGGCCTCTCAGCCCGACAAACCAAGGACTAAGTCCCCAGAGAGACCCAGCTGGGCTCCTCCCTGCCTTTCCCCCTCAGCCCTGGGCTAGATCCAGCCTGCAGGCCCCCATTCCATTCTCAGCTCTTCCACAGTGCCTGGGATGTCCAAGAGCCTGAGAACCAGGCAGTCTTGGCCTCGTCGGAGGCTTAAAACCCCCAAGCTGGCTTCTTGTAGTCCCCAGGATCCCCAGACCATGCTCCCCCTCCCCTGGGTAGTGTCCCGAGGCTTCTCACAGATCAACACCCACCCTGCAGTACTGTTGGGTGAACGCAGTCAAACTTTCCTAGTCTTGTCTCCCCCAGTGGCCTGAGCCCTGGGGCAGACGTGGACCCCCACATTAATCCAACGGGTAGAAGTGGGGAGCAGGGTAGGCTGGAACTTGCAATACCTCAAAAGTGTCCTACATCTGTTTCCTGGTCTCTGCAGCTATCCAGAGAAACTTAGTTTGTTGTTTTCTTTTGTGAGTCTTGTAGAGTGCATATTGACTAGCCTCAGACTCTCTGTATAGTAAGGATGACCTTGAACTTCCGATCCTCCTGTCACTGACTCCTCATTTCTGTGATCACAAGAATGAACCACTACTCTTGGTGTTTTCCACCCTGGAGATGGAACCCAGGGCTGAGTCTGGACTTTTGATGCTACTGAGCCTAGCTTGGATCACCTACCTCTAGCCTTCCCATTGGCTGAGATACCCAGTACCGGACTAACAACCCTGAGTGGACAGGGGTTATTTGTACTGTGCAGTGTTTCAGGTTAAAGCAGGTCTGGATGAAAGGTTCCTTAGTTGAACTAGAAGAACAGATCTGATAAACCTGGGCCACACAATGCCAACAGGATCGTTAATAGCTGGAGAAAGAGCTGAAAAAATCAGGATCTCATGCTGAGAAAATGGCTTGGGTAGAAGCTCAATACCCAGTGAAACTCTTAGTTCCACCCAGCTAGAGAACATGAGATTAGTGTACGCACACGTGTGTGTGTGTGTGTGTGTGTGTGTTTGTATGTGTGTGTGGTATTTGTGTATTGTGTGCATGCATGTGCGTGTGTAGTGTGTTTGTGTATGTGTGTGTATGTGCGCATGTGCACATGCGCATACATGTGCATTGCCTCTGTGTGTGTGTGTATGTGTGTGTGTGTGTGTGTGTGTGTGTGTGGTATGTGTGTGTGTGTGTTGTATGCACATGTATGCAAGTGCACACAGAGGCCAGAAGTTACCATTTCACATCTTCCTCTATTGCTGTTTTATATTTTGAAGCAAGGTCTCTCACTGAGGTGGGAGCTCCCCATCCCAGCAAGTGTGGCTGGCTAGCAAACCCCTGACATCCTCCTTGTCAGCCTCTGAACCCTGGGGTACAGGTGTATGATGCTACACCCAGTTTTTACCTGGGTTCTTAGCACCCAACCTCAAGTCCTCATCCTTTCAAAGCAAATATTGCCCTTACTGAGCATCTGCCCAGCCCCTTTCAAGTGACTTTTCCTCTCAGGTCAGTACTGAGCTGAGAGTGGGATGTGCATCTGGGCCTAAGCAGAAGCTGCTGTGGACAAGTTTAATACACTTTTAGTACCAGTCAAAGCTTCCTGATCTCAGTGCTGTTGCAAGTGGAGGCAAAATTCAAGAGTAAATCCCTAGCTTTCAGCTTCCTCCTGCTCACTACACAATGTTTACTGAGATCTCTGGCTTCTCCCCTGTACATACTAGGAATACACACTCCAAACTGAGAACCTGTCACTGCCTCCAGACATGGATGCATGTCCCCTGGGTGCAGAAATACACAACTAGGAGTGACCCTGAGTAGGAACACTACACTTAACACACACACACACACACACACACACACACACACACACAGAGAGAGGGGGGTAAATAGATGATGGATAGAGAGAGAGAGAGAGAGAGAGAGATGAGTGTCTCAAGAGCAATATTAGAGCTCATAGAAACAGGACACATAAAGAGAGACAGAACGTACAAGGAAATATGATCATTAATCTGTTCACCATGGTCACTGCCTTTGTTGTCCTATCTTGTCTCTATAAGGCAGGGCTTCACTACGAAGTCCAAGCTGGCCTTGAGCTCTTGGTTCTCCTTCCTCAACGTCCTGAGTGCTGGAATTACAAGCATGTACTAATCACCCCTGGCTGAAAATTTTAATCAGGGTAGTTAATGTCATTAGTAACATACATGTTTGTACTTGAGCCAAGCTCTCGCTGAGTGGGCCAGGCTGGACATGTACTTGATGCAGAGCCTCAGCCTCATGAGTACTAGGACTATAGGCATGCATCACCTTCAGCTTTTGTTCTTGGATTTGGTTGCTGATATTTAGTTTTTATTTTCAAGCAGAGTCTTACTATGAAAATCCTCTTGCTTCAAGTACTGCCATGGTCTCCCCATCAGGGCAGTGGCTGGAATCAGAGGCAGGAGTGGAAGCTGAGCCAGGAAACTCCAGCTCAGCAACCTTCACCCACACAAGGAGACCAAGAGCCTCTCAGGGACAAAGCCAATGGCTGCCTGAAGAGGTATTTTCCTCCTTCTCCTCCAACACAGGGAGTGGGTGGCAAATGGAGGGCTTGAAAACAGGAAGTGGGTGTGGCCTGGAGTCCCTGGGACTTGGATCTTGAGCCAGCTCTGAGTAAGGCCCTCTCTGACTCACAGGCTGAGGCATCAGATGAAACAATGGGGCCTGTGAGATTCTTCTAGTGGAGTGAAATCTCCTCTACATCATCAGTGACCTTCTGGGCTGCTCCCGTGAGTGTGATCCAGGCAAAGGGAACAACAGGTGCAGTTAAGGGATTCAGGCAACTTACGGAATATCTACAGTTTGTCCATATCAGAGAAGGGTGTCAGGAAGGGAAGGGAATTAAGGTAACTGTGACTCAGGCTTAGAACGGAGCTGGAGATAGGGCCAGAAGTAAGGGCACAGTTCTTACAAGGAAAGAATGGGGCTCTTCTTCAGGATGCATGTCCAGATGGATACCTGTTTCCTCTGAGGACATGGCTCTGGATTCAGGGTGGAGGAGATAACAGATGAATCATGTCTGAAGACCAGAAGACACCCCTGGAAGGATATCTTTCCTTGCCGCCTCTTCTGCCCTTCCTCCATCCTCCTTGGAACTTATGTCTCTGGAGTGATTTTCTTACCCATCTGCCTACCCGGGATTTGTGATATGGGGAAGCTCTTCCTGCTGAGAGAAGGTGATTGATCTGGAGCTACATCCACAGCCTGGCTGTCCTGCCCTTGGGACCACTTTCCACAGGGAGGAGAGGGTGTTTCTTGCTCAGCCTCCTGAACCTTCCCATCTTCTCAAGGGGTGCAGTCTTGGGGGTTCTCCTGTGTATTCACAGTGCCCTCGCTTCAGGACAGCAATAGTCTCTTCGTGATTGCAGGATAGGGATCCACAATGCAGGGATAGGAACAAGCAATCCCACATGGGACTTATTGAGAGCAAGCCTACAGCCCTGCTCCTGGCTGTCAGCAACTTCCTGGTTCTGTACATAGAATCTCTGAGGACCCAATGGGTCTCCTGGGCTTCCTGGGCCCAGAACTCCCAGCCCTCCAGATACTCTGTGGGCCAGACAAACCTCCCCAGAGCCAGAGTTCCCCTGGTGGTGATAGAGAGAGAAGCTGCCCTCCCCTCCCTCTGCCACCAGGAGCTGCTCAGCCTCTGTGCTAATTAAACATCTGCTCCAAGCCACAGTTTACTAAATTGCCTCACTATCTAACTTCTGGCAGGAATCGAACTGATTTTTCAACTTGAGGGCCAGACCTCTCCCCATACAGTCACCACTTCCCAGTGCCCTTAAGTCTTCCACAGAATTTGCTGTCCCCGCTGCACTCCTGGGACAAAGAGAGAGCCTGGGCCAGGGATCATGATAAAGACTCTGTCTCTTGCTGGGACAAGAAGCCTCTGGGTAAGTTCCTGGATGAACTTGTAATCAATTGTCCCCACAAAAAGACTAGAGAAGGATATGAATAAGTAATCAGACAGAAAGGCATGCCAAATTGGGTTTAATCAAGAGCTAAAACGGGTGAGGCAGGAAATATGTCTCCATGAGAGTGGGAGATGGGACCGCTTTCCTCAAACAACCTCATCAAAGGGGGGGCTTGGAGTTTCTCAAAACAGGGTCCATATGCCTCAGATGTTTGTTAGGGGATGCAAATTCTTGGACACAACCTCTGAGCACGCCATGTCTGGGTGCAGACCCTGACATCAGGACCTTTCATATCCAGTTGTCCAGGTTCATGATGTCATAATCTGATGACAACAGGAGTAACACTCAAGTGTATCCCCACATAGCATTAAGAGGCCTGGCAGCTCTGGGGTAGGAAACAGAGCAATGGGCAAAGTGTTTGCAACCCAAGCATGAGGACCTGTGTATGAGTTCCCCAGAACCTTAGCAAAAAAGCCAGGCTGAGCAGTACTCATCTCTCTAATCCCAGTGCTGGGAGACAGAGGCAGGATGGTTCCTGGAGCTCACTGGCCAGCCAACGCAGCTGAATCAGTGAGCTCTAGGATCAGTGAAAGTGTCTCAAAAAGTGCAATGGAGAGCAACTGTCTCAGTGACCTTTACTGTCAACTTGACCTAGCCTGGAGTCACCTGAGAAAGGAAGTCTCAACTGAGGGATTGCTCAACTGTGGGCAGGTTTGTGGGAAGTGTCTTGATGATTAACTGATATTGGAGGGCCCAACCCACTTTGGATAGCATCGTCCCTAGGCAGGTGGTCCTGAGCTGATTAAGGAAACTGGCTTATCATGAGTCCATCCACAAAAAGCCAAGAATCAGAGAACTTCCATGGTTTCTGCTTCAAGTCCTTGTTTAAATTACTGCCCTGACATCCCTCAGTGATGGATTGTGACCTGGAAATATAAGAGAAATAAATCCCTCCTTCCCCTAAGTTGCTTTTGGCCAGAGTGTTTTTATCACAGCAACAGAAAGGAAATTAGAGAAAACCACTCATCAATGACCTCCATGACCTCCACAGGCATGTGCACACATGCATGCCCTCAATCACACATATGCACACACATGTGCACATGCACACACAAATGTACATGAGCACGCGCTTGCACACACACACACACACACACACACACACACACACACACAGAGCCCCCAAAAAGCTGACTATTTACACACAGGTTCCAAATTGCTATGGATTCCTCAAACTGACAGTCTCATTCACACTGGGCAGCAGCCATGTTGGCTGCTATCTGACACCCTACCTCCATGTTCTTGCTGTCAGGTACTCACTCCTTTCTGTTCAGTTCCACATCCTCACTCCCCGAATGCCTTGACTTCCACCCCTAACCCACGGCTGAGCCAGGGACCTCTGTGTCCCTACAGCCCCATCACATTTAATGACACAAGTGTGTCCCATAAAACTGCCCCAACTCCCTTCCTCAGAGTCATCATCTCAGACAGACAGCCCTAAGGGGGCAGGCGCAACTCCAATGGAGCAGCTCTAGGTTGCAGATGCAGCTCAGGGTGTGGAGGGCTTTCTAAGCATGTGTAAGCCTTTGCATTCAATCCCCACCATCTCCCTAAAACAAAAGAAAAGTGGGCTGCTTGGTGCAGCTTGGAGCAGAGAAAGGATACCAGAGACAGGGAAGACTCTAACACCCCTTAAGGACTCTCAGTCTCTTGGATTCTTGGAAGTCCCCCAATTCCATTTTTAGGTCAGACGGCATATCACTTTATAGCTGGCTCACTTAGAACTCACTATATAGATCATGTTCTTCTTGACTGTGGAGATATACCCCTTCCTCGGCCTATCCAGTTCCGGGATTACATGCTATGTGCCACTACACCTAGCATTAAGAATACTTTTTGTCTCCCCATAAATGCAGAGCATCTAAGAGACATCTCCCTGCATCTTTCCAAAATGAGAATGATTTGAATAGTGGAAGAAAATACTGACAACCGAGAAACACACCAAGTAAGACCAATGCCTCTCAAGAAGATCCTCCAGTGAGACATGCTGGGGACTGACACCCACACTGGTTTTTACCAGTCACCAACCATCCTTGCCATTCAGTGGACAAAGTCCCTCTGAGATTGGCTTCATTGGCAGCATTGAATTAGCCTGGGAAACGTTATGACAGAAAGAGCCAAAAGTGCAAGCTTGCTGCCTTCTTTCTTGACAACCTTGCACAAGTTCCTTAGTAACAGAGATCTCATCCCTGTGCTAGTCAGTTATAAGATATCAGCTTTAAGCCCAGCTTTTTTTTAAAAAAAAAAAAAAAAAAGACCCTAGAATGGACTTCTCACAAGGACTCCCAAATCCTCTACTTGACATTTAGAAGTCCATGAACATAGCAAAACATAATGAAAAATAAAATGAAACAAAAAACAAAATGAAGAATAACAACAACAAAACCCACGCTGCTCTAGTACCTACGGGAATGTTTGTATCATTGTTCACTTGATTTGTTTGCAGAAGGGATTATCTTGCTCCAGGAAGCATCCTATCCAGGAGTTTTCTCAGCAGAGGGCTGACCAATGTGACCTTGTCAAGTGCACCAAGGCTTCCCCTACCCCTCCGTGGCACTTCCTTGCCATGGACCAGTCTCCTAGACAGCTGGAGGATGTGGAAAAACTGGGATCATCTCTCCTTCTTCCTATCTCTAGTTCTACATCATGAATGCAGCTGTGGTCTCTCTGCTAGTTCCATGATGCTCAGCAAGGAAGCCCCTGGGCATTTTTATTGTTTACAGTCCCCACTGTTGTGACCAAATACCTGACAAGAAGCAACTTAATGAAGGAAGGAGAAAGGGTGGGATGCAAGTAAAGAGGGAGGGAGGGAGACCAGCACCACTGAAGTGGGCTGGAGATGGCAGGGAGCTTGAATCAGCATGGACTATCGAAGGAGCTGTGAGGCAGAGTGAGCATACACAGGGAAGATGGGAACATTCTTCACACTGCAGTGGAGGTGCACAGAACAGGGATCACCAAGCTCTGACTAGGCTCATGACCATCCATCCCACTGGCTCCATCTCTTCAGGATCCTCACCCAAGCTCACTTCCCAAAGCAGACAGGGGGCTCTAGACACCAAACCAAGCACACGGCACATTACCGCAAAAACAGGGGAAAGTCCCCAGCCTTACCCCAAGATCCCACAGTGGAGGACTGTAGACATTCCTCTTTTATTCAGCTGCTTGTCTCATGGGCACTGAGCCTGCATTAAGTCATGTTCATTTCTAGAAACAAAAGGGGGGAAGCCCTGAGGAGCAGATGGTTAGAAATTCAGTGTATTTTCAATGTCTTCAGGTGCCTGTTACACATCCCTGGGGGCTCCGGGAGCATGGTACCTCTAACACCACCATGGCATACAGCAAGGCTCAAAGGTCTAGACAGTGAGGACTTCATGAACTCTGTCAGGTGCTGAGTAAATTGCCTCTAACCCAGCACTCCATAGAACTGATGATGACGATGATGATGATGATGATGATGGTGGTGGTGGTGGTGGTGGTGATGATGATGATGGTGGTGGTGGTGGTGATGATGATGTCAGACTCCAAGCCATGCCAAGGACAAGTCCGGAATCAGCATGACCCACGAAATAGGAGCTTGAACCCCAGCCTGAGGGAAGTGCCACTGTGATGTTTTGAAACCCAGAAATGAAAGGGGGTATCGTTTGAATGTATTGAGCAAACCAGATATAGTGTAACCGGGTCATCCCAGTACTTGAGAAACCAAGGCAGGAGGATTGCCATGAGTCCCAGGCCAGTCTGGCTAACACAATTAAAAGCTGTCTCAAAACCAATCAACAACAACAACAACCAAACAAAAACCAAAATAAAAGAAAAAGAGGGGAGGTAGGGGAGGAAAATAAGGAGATGGGAGGGGAGACAATGGAAGAGACAGAGAAGGGAGAGAGAGAGCGAGAGAGAGAGAAAAGGAGGAGAAGAGACAGAAACACACAGAGATAACAAGAAAGGAGGGAGAGAGAGAAGAGAGAGGAGGAGAGAAAGATAGACAGAGAGAGGAGGAAGAGGAGGAGGAGGAAGAGAAGAAGGAGGAAGAAGAGAAGGAGGAGGAGGAAGAGGAGGAGGAGGAGGAAGAGGAGGAAGAGGAGGAGGAGGAGAGTCGCAGGAGGAAGAGGAGGAAGAGGAGGAGGAGGAAGAAGAGGAGGAGGAGGAGGAAGAGGAGAGTCGCAGGAGGACTTTAGCCTGCAGTCCAAGCTTTGCTGGGGTGGGGGTGGCATCTTTCGAGAGCCTTGCTATCTAGGCCAGTAAGTCATCTGAGGGGGGAAAAAGTCTTTTATTCTGCTTGTCCTCCCTTTGAACAACTGAGAGGTTTTCCAAAAGGTTCTGTCTTCCCTTTGATTCAGAGCCGCTGTCAATGGTGTTCAGAGGCCTTAGGGGTAACAGGTACATTTCAAATGTGTGGAAATCACAAATAAATTGGATCCAGGATTTACAGCATTAGCGATGCCTTTGTTCTCTGGCATTGATGCCTGGCTTGTGGACAGTGGATCTGAACAACCCCCAGGAGCCCATGGAGATTGGGCAGGGGCAGACTGCTGAAGGGAAGAAGAGGTGGGGTGATGGAGGGGAACAGACTGGTACTCAGGTCCTCAGATGCACCTCACTGGCACATGCTTCAAGCACTCCTTCTAAACTACTACCCACTCCTCTCCCCCATCTCCTGCATCCTCATCTCTACCTGCTGCCTCATCCTCATCCAAATCACCCTCGGTCCTCCACCAGATGCTTTAGCAGCTTTCTGAAAGTTCACCTTGCATCTTCACCATCTGTCCCTTCTCATGCCCATCAAAGATGATCTCTGCAAACTACACAGCTTCTCCGGTGGCTCCTTGTGGGAAACATTTAGACAGCTTCCTATAGCACTGAGAGTCCTCAGGGTGCTGGGCTTGTTGTAGCCTACAAGTCTCTGCAGGAACTGCCCTTGCCTTGTGGTCTTCTCTACCCACCTCTGTATGGCAGGCAGCTCCTTAGAGTGGTCCCCACTTCATGATGTGGGAAGTTTTGTGGAGTTTCCTCCCCTTGAGTGGGCACTGAACCTAGACACTTATGCCTCAGAACTGTATGTAACCACAGTGACAGGGTCTGTCAGAACATCCTTACCTTGAAGGAGAACTCCTATCAAAAACCTCTGTGTATGGTCCTGGAGGGACAACACTTGAGGCTGGCCTCTGGACTCCACATGCATATGCACATGCAAGCACACATACCGCCCACACTCAAAGATGTACTGACCCTTGATCACACACATACAACGGAAAAAAAAATACTTCAAACCATTTCTACTATAGTCTGAGTACACCTAGTCACCTAGTACAGTCTGAGGCACCCTGATATCCAGCAGTGACAAAGTCACAGGTTTTATTAGTCCTTTTATGGTCTGTGTCTAAGTCCATTTCAAATAAAAATTGAGTCAAATTTCAGAGAGGAAGAGGAAATAGCAGGAAGTGGCAGCAGAGTGGACATGGGTTTTTCATTTGGAATGGCAGAAAGTTCTAGAACTAGGGAGCGGTAATGATTGCACAGTTCTGTGGAGGTACTCAGAGCCTGTTTGAGCACTTTAAAACAGTTCACCTAGTGAATTGCATGTTTTGATGTTTTAGGGTTTTGAAGTTTTATTTTATTCATACATGATGCTTTGGCAGTGCACAACATGCATGCAGTGCCAACGAGGACCAGAAGATGGCATCAGATTCCCCTGGAATTGGAGTTGCAGATGGTTGTTAGCAGCTATGTGAGTGCTAGGAATCAAACCTGGTCCTTGGGAAGAACAGCCGTCCTAACTGCTCTTAACTGCTGAGCCATCTCTCCAGTCTTGCCAAGTTATTTTTTTTACCATGACAAAAAATGCATCTTTTAACCAGAAATGATTTTTCCCACCTGTGTTCATGAACGACCCTCCCCCCAAAACTTTGTATATGGATTATAGGTAAAGACCCCAGTAGATGATTTAGAATATTCTAGATGTTTCCTTCCATGCTCTGAAACCTGCTATGACTATCCAGGAACACATGAGGTGAGGGGTGGAGGGAGGTGGCTGGGGACACCTCTGTCATGGAAAACTGGGGAATCTCCACAAGTAGGAACCTTCTTTTCACTCGTTCCTCCCCGGTTGGTAGCTTTTATCTTCATATTGTATTAGGGTGCTCATTAGTTAAGGGGTACCTGCAGGCTCTCACAGCCTATGTGTGGAAGGGCTGGACTTGAACATGGGAAGCTGACCCTTGCACTCTACTACATCAGAAAGTCTGCTATTCCTTCCCATTTGGACTTTCTAGCCGTAATTGGAAGCTGAGGGAGACACCCACAAGTGGAATCTCTCACCGTCTTGCCGATACAGGAGCTTTAATTTTCAGTAAGGAAGCAGAGAGATAAAGCTCACACCTAAGACCTTGTATACACATTCTGGGATGGATCCTGGGCTTCTGTCACTAGCCTGCCCTGGAGAAGTATCTGAACTGAACTGCCTTCAGACCCCCTCGGAAACCAAGGGTTCCTCTGAGCATCACCAGGTCTATGTACTGCCTGCTATGCAGCCCTTCTAAGACCTCCAAAGCTACCAGGTTCAAACTATGCATGGTCTCAAGCAAAAAGCAGTGTCTGAGCCCACAGCCTGACAAGACAGAGGCCTCAGATGCCCCGGGGAAGGCTGGGGCCTAATTGTAGAACTCAATTTTGTTTTCATAGGAATCAATTCGGAGGGATTTTCATTTTCAATTATTCAACAACATCCAATTTTCCCTCTACACCTCAGCCAGACTGGAGGAGATAAATTGCATATGTCAATCACCCTGGCAATCTGCTGGCCAGCCTGAGGTCACCCTGCAGCCCCTTGCACTGAGGGAGGATGACTAAGCTGTGGGAATGCACCATGACAAATGGCCACACCACATGACTCTTGACCTGGACTCCGAGATGTTGTCTACCACTTGTCCTCATGTCAAGACAGGAAACAGAAATCTCCATGCCAATGAAAATTGTACATTCAGGAAGACCTGGGGAAGCAGGCTCTCTCTCCTACATCCTCATAAGCATCACAGAGGATACCTCCCAGCCCTCAAAATCTATAAGAATGTAGGGGATCAAGTAACTCTAGAGCACTCCTGAAGCTCCTCTTCCTTCTCTTTTTTCTCCTCCTGTCTCTATGACACCAAGAAATCTATCTTACTCGTCTTGTTCAAATCTGGGTATCTTTGTAGCCCAGGCTAGCTCTAACGTGAGCAGATAGCCTTGAACTTTTGAACCTTTCATTTCCACCTCCCAAATGCTAGAATCACAGATGTGCATCACCACGAACGGTTTTATGAAGTGCTAGATACTAAACTAAGAGTCTTTGGAGTGTTAGACATCTATTTTACTGTTCATATCTAGCCCCTACAAACAGCAATTTTAAAAATTGCAAGATCAGGAACTTAAGCGTGATGGACAGCACCCATGTCTAGGAATACTGCATTGAACACTTGACATTGGTGATTATGAAGATCCCATACTAAGTGTCCATCCCTGCCTAGTCTACTTGCATGTGTGTGTCTTCCTCCAAAGTTACCAATGAAACTTAATCCCCAATGTACAAGCACTGGGTGTTGACATCAGGACCTCCAAAAAACCAGTGACATCACACCTAGGTGACAGCGCAACCTGCACACCTGTTGCCAAGGCAACAGCCACCATATTCCCAGAATCCACTTGGTCTACCTCCCACCTTTACCTGTGGCTAAGTCACTCTCCATATATAAATGGAAGACCTCTCTGATCTCTTCATCTCTCTCTTCCCCCTTTTCTTCTTGCTGCCACCTTGCCCCTCTCTTTCAAGAAACCTCACGTGGAACTGTTTGGCCTGGTGTGGTCTTTCTGCAGCCACGCGACCATCACAACACTGGGAGATTCAGCAATTAGGATGAGATGCTCATAAAAGAGAAGGCATCACAGTGAAGCCTGATTATCCCAGATAATTAGGAGGCAGGAGGACCACACATCTGAGGGCAGCCTGCAATACTGAATGAGTTTAAGGTTAGCCTGGACAGCTCAGTGAGTCTCAAAATATAAAAAGCAGAGAGGGCTGAGGACTGGGCTCTGTGAAAGAGCAGCTGTCTAACCTGTGAGAGGTCCTGGGTTTTGCTCTCCAGCACTAAAGGAAAAAAGGAAATGGCTGGAGGGAACCAGCTGCTGAGTCTTGCCTTTCTGCTCTCTGCTACATGAGTATGCAGACAGAAACCTCATCAAAGAGACAGAGTGGCCTTCAGCAGAACCAAATCTATCACTGCCTTGATCATCAACTTCCTTGCCTTTCTGAAGGCAGGGAAATAAATATATGTTTAAAATTCCTTTGTGAATTGCCTGGTCCTGGGCATTTTGTTCCAGCAACTAAGACTACACTCAGAAAAACACAGTAGCTGGGGGGTGGGGGGGATGATAGATGGGAATGACTCTTGCCTCGACAGCAGTGACGGTCACACAAGCAGATGCTTAGCCCTCAGCTCAAAGAGATGTGGACAGTAATTGTGTGAAGGTATTAGTGTCTCAGATCCCAGGGAAGCAACTCTAAACATGAGGAGAAGGTTTTCCAACATTCATTTGTCAGCTCTTCCAAACTGAAGCAGAACTAACCATTGGGTAGACACTCTTCTGTTCTCAGTTTATTCTGGGCATTTCTCTGCATCTCTCTGAGGGATTTGATGTTTCCTGCTGAAGCCTCACAATTTTATGATTAAAAATGAAAGAGTCAGGGCCCCAATTTAAAGGTGAAAAATCTGAGAACAAAAGGCCAAATGATTTGCTTGAGGTCACCCAGGTAGAGGTGGGGGTTGTCTACCCTGGGAATCCTCTAGAAAGCCAACCCTATCATCTGATTTATCGTCTCCTTTCACACCACCACCATCACTAAATGAGGACCAAACTGGAATGGGCTGGTTGCCAGAGCAGAGGGTCCTGTATGGCAGTGAGGGGCAAGGGTACTAATGGGTAATTCCCCCCCCCCAGCTGTGGTGGAAATGCCCATGTTGGTTGTGGCCTTGGCTCTGGTATCTGGGGTGCTTTCCATTCTCTCTCTGTCAGAGGAAAAGAGACACTGGCTGCAACAAGGAGCCTCTGTCCATCCACTCTGAGGAATGAGTTTGGTCCCAGGAGAATGGAGGCAGGAGAGACCCAAGAGGAAGTGTCTGTGGGAGGCAGGTATCAGAGACAAGAAAGGAAAGAAGCAGACTCTTGTGGGTGTCGTCTGCCAGGTCCTTGTTATTCCCTGAAGGGAGGTGGTCTCCCAAATGGACACCAAACAGGAGGCCCACCTCCAGCATTTGGAGCAGCGTTTGGGAACCATGTCAGTCAGGAAGAGCACAGCTCCATCCAAGCTGGAGATCAAGGCTGCCTCTGATAAAGAAATTGCTGCCAAAGCCAGGGCTGGATCCAGACTGATTGTTTAACAGTCTGATCCACTTAAACCCTTGTGAGACAGGAGAGTGGAGTTGACAGGTGGGCCCTCTGTGTCAGCTGTGGTTTTGCTGAAGTTATGCCACAGAGATTCAGGACACTGCTGGACACTCTTCAGGAGAAGATTTCATATCTCACCCCACAAATAAAACAAAACAAAACAAACAAAGAAAGAAAAGACCATTTCCAGAAGCTTCTGAAAATTGGCCAGCAAGCACATCAGAAGAGCTGGGAAAGAAATTAACTGGGTGGAAAGCAGCATGGGTGGCTTCCTGCCTGCCTGCAGGACTGGTATAGGTGCTGCTGAGGAGAGCAACTGCCACACCATGCTGAGCATGGCTCATCACCAGTCAGGGGACACGAAGTGAGCCTGCCTCACCCTGTCCTCTGTCTTGATCCTGTCCTCTGCTCCTGATTCCTGTTCCTCAGGCTCTCATTCCACAGGATCAGGTTTCTTTAGCCAACGCCACTGTGCTGGAAGGCACCCAGGGTTCCAGGGTACAGCAGGTAGACAGGAGACATCCTGGAAATTGTGCCAAGGGAAGGGGACTTCAGGATTAGTTGCAGTTTGACTGTTGGCAAGTGGAATTAGTAACAACCTGGATTCTTAGAGGTAGCAGATTCAACTCAATGGGAGGTTCCATGCAAAGGTACTGGTCCCCTTGATGGGGGGCTCTGCATAAAGTGACCTGCAGATGGGGATGTCACCTTCCAGGCCAGACCTTCCAGCCTGAAGGAACACAGGAGCTTTAGAAGAAATGGTTCCAAGGCAGGGATGATAGATCCAACCTGCATCCCAGTACCCCATAGGCTGAAGCAAGTTCTAGGTCAGCTTGGCTTACACAGAAAGTGCCAGGGCAGCCAGGGCTATATAGGAAGACCCTATCTAAAAGATTAAAAGGAGAAAACCCTGAGAACATCAACTAATAAACTGCTTGAAGACCTGAGCTGGATCCCTAGAACATATAAGAAGACCTGACATGGCAGCATGCTTATACTCTCAGAAACAAGCCAAGTGGAGGCAGGAGGATGGCTGGTGCTTGCTGGCCAGCCAATGCAGCTACTCAGTAAGTCTCAGGCCAGTGAGAGACCCTGTCTTAAAAAGTAAGATAGTTGGCACCTAGGAGTAACAGGATACTCAAAATTGCTCTCTGGCCTTAATATATACATACATATGTTCATACCTTCTCTCCCTCTCTCTCTCTCTCACACACGCACACACACACACAATTTTCAACCATGTGACAAGGTTAAATGATTAGAGGGGTGACCTTCTCTAGCCAAGAATGAAAAAGACAGTAATGTCAGCTGCTAGCACAGGAGGTATTTGGTGGTCATTTTTCTGTCTCCAGACCCTGAATGGGTCACATTGAGAAAAGTGCAAAAACAATGTTGCAGAAAAACCACATCTAAGTCTTACAAGATAAGCAATCAGTTAATGGAAGGCCCAGCAGAGAACATGAGCAAGCAGGGGAACCAGCCTAGGCAAAGGTCCAAAGCCATGACTGACAAGAAATGCCGGAGAGTTCAGCCTCGAGGTGACGTGGAACCCATAAGTGGTGATTGACAGATGACCAGACTCCTGGCAAAGAGAAGCAGACTGTGGAGGACCTGAATTTCTGAGGCAGGAGTCTGTTCTGCATTAGTCAGAAACAGCAGAGCCTCTGCAGGACTCAAATAGAGAAGTCCCCACTCTTGTGTTTCTGTGGTATCATTCTCCAGCAGAGAGACAGCATGGCTGGAATCAGAAATGACATCCAAGGAGATGATGCTTAAGTCCCAGACATTCCAACTTGAATACCTTTGCCCACCCTAAAATCCACATTGAAATCCTAACCTCCAAATCGATGACATTTGTGTGTGTGTGTGTGTGTGTGTGTTCACCACTGTGTAAGCATATGCATGTAGATATGTGTGCACTTGCATGTAGAGCCCAGAGGCCCATGTTAAAAGTCTTGTTATATTGTTCTCTACCTTCTCTTTTGAGACAGGGTCTCTCATTGAACTTGGAGCTCACCAGTTGGCTGCACTGGCTGGCCAGCACTGTGACCACAGGCATATGGAGCTTTGCCCAGTTTTTGTGTGCATGCTGGGGAACCAAACTCAAGTTGTGTTTGCGTAGTGGGTTCTTTAACCATCGAGTCATCATCCCAAAGTGATGTTTGGAGTTATAGTGTGTTAACAATGGCTAAAAACTCAATTCGATTGAGCGCCCCCTAGGGGACTGCTGGGGCAATTCTCAGGTGTGTCTAATAGGGGACATCTAAGGAAAGAGAATCTGCCCTGGCTAGGGACCCAGATGGAGGAAAGGGTCGAGACGAAGAGAGCAGGCACAGACATTCATTCTCTTCCTGATGCCTGTCCACCCCCTCTCCCTGTCACTGAAGCTATGGTATTCAGATTCACCATGGGTGCAGAAGCAACAGAACCAAGAACTGACATCTCTGTACTCATGAGCCAGAAGGAACTCTTCCTCTGTGGAGCCATAATGTCACAGGTTTTGTCAAGAAAATTTACAGCCCCTGGGGCCTGTGGGAGGTGCCCTGCTCTTGAAAGCTTCAGAAAATAAAGAAGATAAACAGGTCTATAAAAGATCAGGTTTTTTTTGTTTGGTTGTTTGGTTGGTTGGGTTTTTTTTTTTTTTTTTTTTTTTTTTTTGGCATTGAGACACAAAGTTGCCATCTACCAAATTCAAATATCAAGTAGTATCAAGTAAAAATAAAATAAACAAAAGTAAAATCTCACAATGTTTTTGTCTAAGTTTACAATTTTGTGTTGAATTGACCTGTAGCTCTCCTTGGCTGCATGCAGCCCATAGCCTGCGGGTTGGACGTACTTGTGTTGAATTGACCTGTAGCTCTCCTTGGCTGCATGCAGCCCGTAGCCTGCGGGTTGGACGTACTTGTGTTGAATTGACCTGTAGCTCTCCTTGGCTGCATGCAGCCTGTAGCCTGCGGGTTGGACGTACTTGTGTTGAATTGACCTGTAGCTCTCCTTGGCTGCATGCAGCCCATAGCCTGTGGGTTGGACGTACTTGTGTTGAATTGACCTGTAGCTCTCTTTGGCTGCATGCAGCTCGTAGCCTGTGGGTTGGACGTACTTGCTAGAGAGTGATTTGCTTCTTTTATTTTTTATTTTCATGTAAAGCCAATGGGAGGAAAACCCAGAAACCAAAATCATTTCTTTAGGAAGTACACCTCACAGAACAGAGTCAGCTAGCTGCTCGTACCTTCCATCTTAAATTTCCAGCCTCCAGAACTTTAAGACATTTCTGTTATGCATCAAGACCCAGCCTGTGGTGTTTGTTACAGCACTGCATCAAGACAGGAAGAGAACAAGAGCAGCAAAGGGGATATAGAACAGGAAGTGTGGAGGAAGAGTGAAAAGCGGAAGCATCTGCAGATTTACCCATGGGCTAGACTGTGGGAAGGAGACAACCCAGGGTGGAGGCAATGTGGTGCAGATGCAGAAGAACCATGTAGTGAGACTGGGAGGCAGTAGAGGTGCTCTTTCTAATTCACAGGCTGAGAGTGAGTCACACATGGGAGCTAAGGATGATGTCATCATTTAAGATACATTAGCCATGGGCTTTGATCCCAAAGCCTTTGATACTAATCTTAGGCCAGAGCCCCTTCCTCAGACATCATGATAAAGATGTTACATTTTCTCTCCACCACACCAAAAGCTCTTGGAAAATATTAGTCCTCTGCTAAGAAGATAAGTTGGTAGGTAAAGCACTTGACTTACAAACAGAAGGACTTGAGTTCAACTCCCAGGACATGCACAATAAAACGCCAGTATGGTTATACATGCTTGTAATTCCAGTGCCGAAGAGGCAGACACAGGCATGTCCCTGGGGTTCAACTGCCAGCCAGCCCAGCCCACTTGACACATTCCAGATCAGGTGGCTCATACCAGGCAAGGTGGATGGCATTCTTGAAGATGACATCTGAGGTCGTCCTCCGACCTTCATGTGCACACACATGTGCATATGCACAACACATACACATGTAAACACAGACATATATGCACATCTGAATGCATGCACACACACACACACACACGTACTCACACCCATGCACACACAGATACACAGAACAACAACATGGGAGTATAGACAAGTGAGTTGACCTGAGCTGAACCCCAGATGGAATTCCAGTCTGTCTTATTGTCTTACTGACTTACTAGCAGGTAGGTGGACCTCCTGCCTCCAGCGTTTATTCACACAGGAGGAGCAGAGGGGCAGAAATGGATTTCCTTGGAGCCTCAAGGAAAAGAACATGTTCAGGTTAGAACATTTCTCTCCACCTGGCTCTGGGGCTGCAAAGCTGTTGAGGAAGGGGCATCTGAAGGAGGGGCGGGGTCTATTGGAAGTTGGGATTCAGGCAGTGTGCCCTTGGGACCAGGTGACATCCTGATGAGGAAAAAGGGTGAGTTGAGTCTTTTCTACATGGAAAGGGCTGCTTCTGCCCCAGGGACTAGAAGGCACCCGGGAGCAGGGGTCTGGAAGTCAGACATCATAGATAGGCTTTGGGGCTGGAAAACCTATTAAGTATTGTGCTTCCTGCTCAGTTGTTCAAGCTGATTTCTAACACCTACAGTGGATGCTTACAACCACCTTCTACTCCAGATCCAGGGGACCTGCTGCCCTCTTCGGACCTCTTGGAGCACCTGATCCCATATACACAGACACATAAAAATACATAAATAAAAAGTGCCTCAACATGGATACTGTAGAGCAAATTCAATACAGTTGGGCTAGAAATAGAGCTTGGGGGGGGGTAGGAGAGAAGGGGCAGTCTTCCTGCTTCTGGGATCTTAGTTTCCTCCAGCAGATATATCAGAAGACACAGAACAGAGATGAAAGGTAAGTAGCACCATGAAGAAGCCACCAGGTGCTGACCACCAGCCCCTGACTAGCACCTTAGAGGCAATGTTATCAATGCCCAAGAGTCCCTACCTTAAGAACAGGAGGCTCACACAACTTCTTCAGTAGCAGGAATGGGAACCACATCTCTGGGTCATTTTCTATCAAGAATGTCCAAGGCCATGATCATAGCACAATTGTAGTTACTGGGAGAATCAACCAACAGATCCCAGCAGCATCCCAATACCCACATGATATCCTGACTACCCTGCAGACTTCAGACTTTAGGCTGTCCTGGGCTCTGCCCCCATCTGAGTTCATTAGTGAGCCCCACTGTGGGCTAATAGCAACACCAATTTCTCTGGGCTGCGCGGTTTCCAGAGAAGGGATAATAAATGTGTTCGGAAGTGTGGGTTGATTTATTAAAGTGCATTGTATTGCAAGGGTTTTACAAGAAGATTAATTTTTAATAAAGAAACCTATTACCTCAGTCTTCGAGGACCTTCGCACACCTAAGAAAAATGATTCTCTTTGCCTCCGTGGAAACTGCCAGAGCTTGTTTTCCTGGAACAGTTTGCTTTGTTCTTTCCAGCTCCTCCTGGGAGAGGGAGATGGACATTCTGAGTGGGGCCTGGTGGACCACAGGGCCTCCTTTTTGTCCATTAGTGACTGCATGTCCACTTTCTAGGCTCATATCTGTCACTGCAGCTCAAGCTCCTGGTCAGCCAAATAGATCTTTTTTTAGTCATGAAATGCGTTAGGGACCAAGTGATCCCCAGAGTCTCCAAAAAGAGGCTTGCTGGGCATGTGGAAGAGTTTGAAAGAAATCTATCTGTGGCCCAGATGTCAGTGGGCCATGGAGGAGGACAATGGAAGGAGACAGGACAATGGCTCAGTGGGTAAAGTGTTTACCTTACAAGCGTGAGATCCATAGTCCCATCCTTCAGAACCCATGATTTAAAAATCAGGTGTGGTGGTATGCAATTGTAATTCTACCTTGAAAGGAAACATGGATAGTGCCTAAAGAGTGATCTCTATGATTATTCTCTACAAGACAAATGTGTGTGCAAACACACACACACACACACACACACACACACACAGGCGAAGGAAAGGAGAGAGGGGGAGGATGTAGATAAAGGATGGGGTGCAAGTCAGGCATACACTACCTTGGTGCTTTTGGGTAAATCATGTGACCTCTGAGCCTGGATCACTTTGCCTGTGCGATGGGCATGATTGAATTTGTGGGCGGATCAGGCTCAATTAACCAAAGCAAGCCACCATCTCAGCACCTCCCCTAGCCTATGTCTTTTAGTCACTGCTGCTGGTGACACCATAAAGAAGAGAGAATCACAAGCTTATCATCCCTGTGGTTCAGGGGGCTGAGGATGGAGCTGTCAAATTCAAGATCTGTTTGAGCTACACAAAGAGTTTAAGGCCAGCCTGGACGATCTACTTAGATTGTGACAGAACTTACAAAATGATAGCGAGAAAGCACTGATTATGTTAGTTTGTTGATAGAGCATTTGTCTGGCATGTTCTAGGTCTTGGGATCAATGGCCAGAACTTCAAATACAGTAGTAGCAGTAGGAATACTAATAATAACAATAGTAATAATAATAACAAGAAGAGGAAGAAGGAGGAGGAGGAAGAAGAGAAGGAGGAGGTAGTTGGGTGATGGCGGTGGTGGTGGTGGGGATGGGGGTGATGGTGATGGTGGTGGTGGTGGTGGTGGTAGTGGTGGTGTTGGTGATGGTGATGGTGGTGATGGTGGTGGAGGTGGTGGTGGTGGTGGTGGTGGTGATGGTGGTGATGGTGATGGTGGTGATGGTAATGGTGGTGATGGTGGTGGTGGTGGTGGTG